>JAJOOS010002009.1:0-22405 GCA_029582725.1 Solanum chiquidenum
GTCAGATTTCCCTGATTTGCCTCCATGCCTTGGCTGCTGATCTACGACCACCATCTACGGAGCGTCACTAGACCTACGGTCCGTAGATCACTCCGTAGATGTCCTTTTCTGCATCTCTTTCAGCTGTCTCTTTACTTCCGCACCTGGACATCTTTCCTGCAACGTATGATTAAAACACATAAAAACCAATACTAAAAGGCCCTAGACACACACAAATCTTAAGTGAAATGTATTAGAAATACCGTAAACTCACGGTATATCAATATTGAATATGAGATGAAAGCTTTTACACTAGTTGAGTCCGGCTTTCCAAATAGGTTCCTTCTACGCTAGATGAGTCTGGGTTCCCAATACATATATCTCATAAGGTGGAAACCTTCTACCTCAGTCGAGTCCGGGTTTCTAGTAGCAATCTCCTTATCCCATAACTATGTGCCCCCATAGGTATTTAGCTAGTTGATCAACCTAAAATCCAACAAACCATGGGCTTACCTTAGGCAAGTAGGACAACCCTTTTCTATGTGGGTAACACTAGATTCCGTGCTTAGCTCACATGGTCTATGTCGGTTAAGGCTTATTCTTACTATGATGAAATATGAACAAGAACATGAATTATGAACTATGGTTACTCAAGAAGCTTTACTTCGTATGGGTGGGATTATGGGATCTTGTTCATGCATGACACAAGTATGCTTTGAGGGTATTTATGGTATGCTTCTACTATGTTATGATGATCTATATGTTGACTATGCTTCTAACTTATTCTTTTACACTAATCTTCATGATGATCCTTAAACTTGGTAAAATGCATGCTTTTCAACTAAAATGTCCTTTTAGCATGTTTTCATGATTTTGTGCATGGCTATCATACTTAGTGCATTTTTGTACTAACCCATATTTTCCTACATTTTCCCCCAAGTGTAGGGTCTGGTTCTCAAGGTGGTCCCCATTGTGTCTAGAGCTTGGATTTGTTCATTTCTCATTGCTTGTGGTGAGTCCTCATGGTTTGAGGACTAATGATATCTTTGTAGTTCCTTTTTTCTTGTATTTGACTTTCGGATTATGTTGTAAGGGTTGTGACCCTATTTGACTCAAAGACTATAATAGATGGCTAATTGAGACAAGTCTAGACTTCCGCTTTCCATTATAAAAAATTTGGACTTGAAATGTGTTTTTACTCTTTATTGTTATATGCTTTTTGTTATGATATGCTAAGTGGCTTACATGGGGCCCTTTCGGGGTTCTATGTACCTTGTTACGTCTAGCGGGTACCCTTGGGTTGTGACAACTTTAGAACCATGAAACTCCGGACGATTCATCCTTGTGAAATCCCTCACTCTTGAAGCCGATATACCCACATTTAGGTTCACGGGAACCTCAACCTCTCTATTGGCTTGGGCCATCACCGCTGGAGCCAACACTTGAAAAGCAATCCTAAACTCCGCATTAGACACTTAGCCAAAGGATCGACCGGAACTTGAGGAGCTTGTGGAGGAGCTTCTTGTTCCTTATTCTCCCTCACATTCCTTCTAGCATAAGCTCTTCAGGTAGACATATCCTGAAGAACATAGGATAAGGATTAGGAGAGAGACCTTATAGAGTTAAACTCTATTGCATGACTTAAGAGTAATGAAAGAAGTGAAGTTTCCTAATCATATTGTAGCCTCTCGTTCATAAATGTGGTGCGCTTCACACTCATGAACAAGAGTTTACTAGACGTGGATTATGAGAAATCCTAGGACCATTCTAAATCTTGTGTTTTGATTACCAAGTTTGTCACGACCCAGGGGTACCCCCTAGATATAACATGGTGTATATAACCCTAAAGGACTCCATACAAGCCACTTAGCTCTCTTAAGAGAAGAAATAAAACAATTAAAGTAAAATAATAATCCATGTCCAAAATATTTTTATAACGAATGTAGAAGTCTAAACCACTTGTCTTATCATTGCCATCTAATACAATAGAATGAAATTGGTCCTAGCCCATACATCTTGTTCAAAAGATAAATACATGAAAGAAACTGAAAACAATAAACTTCATCCTCGAACCATGAGGACTCACCAAAGCTCGGGGTATCTCAAGTCAACCTCTAGCCACAAAACTGATGACCCTGACTGTCAGACCCTACATTTGGAGAAATGTAGGAAATAGTATGAATTAGTACAAAAGAATGTACCAAGTATGATAACCATGTATAAAATAGTTAAATCATGCAAAAAGGGACATTTCATTTCATGACATGCAATGATCAAGCCAAAACATGTATTTTGAGAGTTAGAAACCATAAGTTATAAAACCATTTTCAATGCAAGCTAACATCATCTTTAAAACCATTGAACTCATATACGATACTTCTTGAAGTAACCTGAGTTCATTATTAATGTGAGGGATTAGCCTTAACCACATAGAGACCATGTGAGCTATAACATGATCCCCCGATGTCTCTCACACCGAAAAGGGTTGTCCTACTTGCCAAGGTAGAACCATGAACTTCTAGCTTAAGTATATCCACTAGATAATCAACCTATAGGGGCACATAGTTAAAGGATAAGGATATTTCTACTAGAAACCCGGCCTCTACTATGGGAGAGCTTCCATATCATGAAGTTGCTTCTAGATTCCTGGCCTCTACTATAGGAGAGCTTCCAACTCATCATCAATATCCTCTCGGTGCTAAGCATAAATCTCATAGAATAGTTATTTCTTACTTGACCTTATTATCCATGGAAAGGTGTCCTTGCACAACCAATCTAAGCTAGCTCATTAGTATAGCTCTTTAATATTTGATTCACTTAGGTTCGAAAGCCTTTCAACCTAAGAATCCTTTCTATGCGAGAAACCCTTTCACATCAGGCTACTTTGTGTTCATGAGAATATCCTTTCACAACACTACACTGTCATTGATAATTTACTGTCAAAGCACCCATAAAATATTTGCATAGATTTCATAAGAAAATGATCAAGTCCATAATTTACCTCTTGAGGTTCAAAACCCACTTTCAATCATCAACTCTTAGAAAACATGGGTTAGATATGGATTTCATTGTAAATTCATGTAAAGGTTGCAATACATGCTTAATTTCATAAAATTCTTCCTTGAAGATCAAAATCCCACATCATATGATTCATAACTTGAAAACATGGGGATTACATGAGTTCATGGGGAAATCATCATAAAATAATCATGTTTCATCAATTCATGCATAAGAGATCATAATTCAATCATTTAAATCAACATTGAAGAGAACCCATGATAATTGAAGAAAACCCTAACTCAATTGGGGAATTCTACCTTTTGAAATAGAGGAATTTGGGAATTCCATGGATGGAAGGAATACAGAAATGAAAAATATCATACCTTGAGTCCAAATGCTAGCCTTCAATGGAGGAATTGAGACCTTGACTTGAAACCCTAGGTATAATCTTTCTTCTAATTCATGTTTCTAGAGAGAGAAATATTTTGGAGAGGAGAATTGATCTTCTTTTGTGATTTTCGAAGAATGAAGTGAATGAGGTAATGTGGGGGTTGAAAATACTTATATAGGGGTCTTAATGAAGGTTAAAACGACGTAGTATATGAACCAATTAATTTGGAAAATACCCAATTACCCCTGAAAATAACAGTCAGCTAGCCATCGACCCTAGTCGACAGACCGTGGTTTTACCCACGGCCCATCTTGGTGGACCGTTGTTGGTCAACAGAAAGGTGAAAGTTGGGCCATCGAACCACGGACCCCTCCACGGACCGTGGTCTTTCAAATGGTCCGTAGGTCTGGCTGTGGTCCTGGGCCTCATGACTACTCTTAGGCAGGGCCATCCATGGATCACACCTAGGGTCCGTGGTCCCATCCAAGGGCCGTGGGTAGACCTCGTGGCCGACACCTGCAATTTCCCAAAATTTGATTCTTTTTCCTTTTTTGGATACGAAGTGTTACAATATCTCTTTCTTGGAATCATTCGTCATCGAATGAGATTCAAACTGGTTCTAAAAGAGTAGGAGAGGAACTAACAACCTAACCCACAATGCAATATACAACCAAAGAGGAACTATGGACTCCAAGCTAGGACGTTCTTGAAACATCATAAGAGGGGCGAAACTAAGTCTTACAGGCCATCATGTCTGCAATGCATAAATCAAGGAGGAAACATCAACTCCAAGCTAAACAATGCATCATAAGGAAGTAGAAACTATATCTAGCAACCCATTATGCATGAAATATCAAAATTTATCATGTTCAAAGAGGAACGACCTTTTCCAAGCTAAAAGCATGCTCAACACAATCTCATGGAGCCTATATGTAATTCACTCTCAAAAAGCATAGGTAAAGAATGTTCATTAATCCATCTCATGAAGTCTATGGGAAACTCATACCCAATGCACAACAACATGAGGAAATCAATCATGTAAACTCATTTCCTTTCAAAGCACACGTTTTTCATGAACATGCATAACATAAGGAAATCTTGGAAATGCATAAAACATATGACTCCCAAAACAAAGGACAAACCAAGAGAAACTCATTACCTCAAGCTAGAGTAGGAGTAGAAAGAAAAAGATGACGATATAGGGACACCATATTGGCCTCAGCCTCCCAAGTAGCACTCTCAACTAAGTGACTCCTCCACAACACTTTTACAGAAGCATTTTCCTTATTTCTCAACGTCTTGACCTGCCACTCTAAAATATCAACCGGAACTTCCTCATATGAGAGATTCTCCTTAAATCCCGAACCCTCTAAGGAAATTATGGATGTCGGATCACCAACACATTTCTTCAACATAGAGACATGGAAAACTAGATCACCGATGCCAACTCATTAGGAAATTCTGACTCATAGGCAACCTTACCAACACTCTTCAAAATCTGATATGGGCCTACATATCGGGGACTAAGCTTCCCCTTCTTACCAAACCTCATTACACCCTTCATGGGTGATATTTTCAAGTAAACCCAATTGTGAATATCAAACTCTAAATCCCTTCCTCTCACATTGACATATGACTTTTGCCGACTTTGAGCCGTTTTCAACCTTTCTCTAATAAGTTGACCTTTATTAATGACCTCATGTACCAATTCAGGACCTATTAGGGAAATTTCACCCACATAAAAATATCCTATAGGAGATCTACACCTCCTACAATATAGTGCCTCAAATGGAGCCATATTAATATTTGAGTGATAGCTATTAGGCAAACACAATCAATGGCAAATGGTCATCCCAATTACCCTTAAAATAATCACACAAGCCCTTAATATATCTTTCAAAGTTTGGATAGTATGCTCCGCTTTCCATCAGTTTGGGGATGAAAGACCGTGCTAAGCTGAACACGAGTACCAAGACCCTTTTGGAATGACTTCCAAAACTGAGAAGTGAATTGGGTACCACGATCAGAAATAATGGACAAGGGAACTTCATGCAACCTTACCATCTCTCTCAAGTACATCTTGGCATAGTCCTCCATTGAATAGGAAACCTTGACGGGAAGAAAATGAGCCGATCACGTAATCCGATCTACTATAACCCAAATAGAGTCATGTTGTCATCGGGTGCGAGGCTAACCAATAATATAGTCGATATTCAATACTTCCCATATCTAAGTAGGAATTCTAATATTTTCAGATAAACCTCTCAATTTATGATGCTCAACCTTCACATGTTAGCAATTTTGAAACTTAGCCACAAATCCCGCAATATCCTTCTTCATCCCAATCTAACAATAGACCTCCCGTAAATCACGGTACATCTTAGTGGCTCTTGGGTGAATAGAATACCTTGAACTATGGGCTTCTCACAAGCTATGTTCCCTCAAGTCATCAATATTCAGAACACATAAACGACCTTGGTAACTAAGTACACCATCTCCCCCTTGGGAGAAAGCCTCAACGGATTTTTTATGCACCGCTTCTTTCAATTCTACCAAAATTGGATCTATACCTTGATTGGATTTCACATCTGCCACAAAAGACAATTCAGAACCATTGTGAACCATAACACCACCTTTAGTGGAGTTCACAAACTGAACACCTAATTGGGTAAATCGATGAACCTCTCGAACCAAATCTTTCTTTTCTTGCTCAATATGAGCAACACTACCCATATATAACCGACTAAGAGCATCAGCTACTACATTGACTTTTTCGGGGTGATAAAGGACACTCATGTCATAATATTTCAATAACTCAAGCCACCTTCTTTGGCGAAGAATCAAGACTTTCTGATTAAACACATATTGTAAACTCTTGTTGTCAGTAAATACATCTACATAAACTCCATACAAATAGTGTCTCCAAATCTTTAAGGCAAAAATGACTGTCAGTAATTCAAGGTCGTGAGTAGGATAATTCTTCTCATGAACTTTAAGTTGATTTGAGGCATATGCAATAACTTTTCCATTTTGCTTAAGCACGCACCCTAGCCCAACACTCGAGGTATCACAATAAACCATGAAACCATCCATCCCTTCTGGTAAGGTCAACACCGGAGCGGAAGTAAGTCCATATTTCAACTCTTAAAAACCCTTCTCACAAGCTTCGAACCATATGAACTTAGCCTTCTTTTGAGTAAAAGCCGTCAAAGGAGAGGCAATTGAAGAAAAACCCTAAAAACATTCTATAGTAACTGGCCAAACCCAAGAAACTTCTAGTATCCGTCGGAGTTAGAGTTCTAGGACAACTCTGGACCGCATCTATCTTCTTAGGATCTACCTCAATACCCTTACTCAAAACATTCTGACAAAGGAAAGCTACGGACCTTAACAAAAATTCACATTTGCTAAACTTTGCTAAAAGTAACAGGTCATTAAGAATTTTCCACACGATCCTCAAATGACCAATATGATCATCCTCACTCCTTGAGTAGAACAAAATATCATCAATGAACACAATCACAAACATATAATGTACTGTCTAAACACCCTGTTCATCAAGTCCATAAACGCCGCCGGAGCATTAGTGAACCCAAACGACATTACCAAGAACTCATAATGACAATACCGAGTTTGAAAAGCCAACTTTGGAATATCATCTTCCTTCACCCTTTATTGGTGATACCCAGATCGCAGATCAATCTTAGAGAAATAACTTTCTCCTTGAAGTTGGTCAAATGAATCATCTATCCTTGGGAGAGGATACTTGTTCTTAATGGTCACCTTATTCAACTAACGATAATCAATACACATACGAAGATAACCATCTTTCTTTCTAACAAACAAAACTGGAGCACCCCATGGAGAGATACTCGGTCAGATCAAACCCTTATCCAACTGATCTTTCAATTGTTCTATGAACTCCTTAAGTTCTGCCGGAGCCATACGGTAAGGAGGAATAGAGATAAGTTGCGTATCTAGGAGACGGTCAATACTGACGTCTATTCCCCGCTTGGGAGGAATACCGGGTAAATTATTTGGGAACACTTTCAGAAACTCGTTAATAAATGGGACCGACTCAAGAGTAGGGGTTTCATAATATATATCTCTCATCCTAATTAGATGGTAAATGCAACCCTTAGAAATAATCTTTGTAGCATTAAGATAAGAGACGAATTGACCCTTAGGCATAGAATTTCCCCCTTCCCCTCTAGGTGTCACGCCCCGAGGTTACCCCCTTGACGTAACACGAGACCAAGGATCACTAGTGATCTCAAACTAACCATGTGTCTGGCATATATCAAACATACTAAGAATATTGAATAAGACATGTACTATAAAGAAGCTAAAACAATAGATAACTAAAAGTGGGAAAAACCCAACTAGTTTGAATATATAAAACATACTAAGAGTTTAGTGATAACTCAAACAACTACTTAACAACTTAAGTTGAATCTAATACTCTGTCTGAAAAAGCCTCTAACTGAGTTGAGTTGCAAGGACATGCCCTCTAACTAACTCTAACAAAACTGAAAAAAAATGTAAAGACTGAAATGAAAGCATGTCTATTGTCCTTGAAGTATGAAGACTCACCATTGAAGCTGTTGAATGCGGATCAAGAATCGATCTAAGAGCAGTCTGAATGTAGAGTACCTGAACCTACATCATGAAAGAATGTAGCGAATAGTATGTGTTAGTACTTGGAATGTACTGAGCATGCAAAATATAGATACTAAGCTGAACAAATATATATAAAAGCTGAACAAAACATAACTGAGCAATGACATAAACTGAGTAAGGAAGTAAATACTGAAAAGCTAAACTAAATGCAATTACCAAGTGCTAATCATGAACATGACATGCTAAACTTAATACTGAAGTATATTGTAAAAACTTGGTCAAATGCACTAAGAGTCTCACTATGGGAGCTACTATTAACTGACATAAAACCACATGAGCTAAACATGAAGTCCGATGTCTACGCCTTATCGAGAAGACCCAATATACCTTGTCAGAGGTATAAAGGCATGACTGGCGTGATCACTAAATCTGATGCCCAACAGAGGGGACTTATACTCTTATGGGGGCACGTAGTTTTGGGATTATGAGGGTACACTGAACCATAGTCCAAGTAGGTTATAAGTCTACTCCCAACTTAATATGTATATCACTATAATGTAACTGAAATGCTGACATATTGAATAACTCAAAATACTGACATGCAAATCTGGGAATGCAACAATTATATACTGATAATGTAACATTCGAAACTAGAGGATGATTATTTGGTTAACTGATCTAGCAAGTGTAATTCATGAACTAAGAGAATCTACACAACTAGGGTTCTGAGTTTCATGCAAGGAACTAAACAAATTTTCCAAGAAATATGCTATTTCGATTTAGGATACTACAACAGCTAAATCACAGTAAATATCCAAGGTTTTAGAAACCCTAAGTCTAAACAAGATATAGAGAATCAAGGAACTGACATAATTCTAGGGACCTAGAGGATGAAAAAAACCCACTAGTGAAATCCCACATACCTGATGACAAATTTCATGGAGAAATCCTTCGATTTTGGGGCTGAAACTTGAAGCAAAACTTATGATCGTTCTTGGGAAAATTGGCACCTCTTTCTTCTTTTTTTGCTCTATGTTTTTGTGATTTTTAAGAAGTAAGGTTTTAGGTAGGTTCTGACTAAATTATTAGGCTTAAACTGAGTATAACAACGTAGTTTAGGTGTTAAACAACGTACTTTAAATGCCAAAATCATTAAGGAAAAGACCACAACGACCTTGACTTAAAAGCTGATGAAACCATCGACGACCCTCTAAACAAGCTATATAGAGAATCCAGGAACTGACATAATTCTAGGGACCTAGTGGATGAAAATAACCCACTAGTGAAATCCCACATACCTGATGACAAATTTCATGGAGAAATCCTTCGATTTTGGGTCTGAAACTTGAAGCAAAACTTATGATCGTTCTTGGGAAAACTGGTACCTCTATCTTTTTTTTTTGCTCTATGTTTCTGTGATTTTTGAGAAGTAAGGTTTTAGGTAGGTTCTGACTAAATTATTAGGCTTAAAATGAGTATAACAACGTAGTTTAGGTGTTAAACGACGTACTTTAAATGCCAAAATCATAAAGAAAAAGACCAAAACGACCCTGACTTAAAAGCTGATGAAGCCATCGATGACCCTGACCGACAGACCGTGGACTGACCGACGGTCCATCCTAGTTGGGCGTTGTTTGGCTTCAAATACTAGGTGCTGAGGATCACGGACAACGAAACCTTGAACACGAACCATGGTCCCACCTACGGTACGTAGGTCCTGACGTGGGTGGCAATTTTTCTAGAAATTCTTGGTGGCCAACCCACGGACCCTACTTACGGTGCATGGTCCCATCCACGGGCCGTGGTTTGGCCTCCATCGGTGGCACCTGGAATTTAGAAAATCTACTATTTGGTCTTTCTCAAATCCGGGGTATTACATTATCTCCCACTTGGGAATATTCGAACTCGAATGAAGTCTAAACTAGCTGATTATTTAGGAAAGGAGCTGCAATCCCTACCATTTATTACTAGAAACTGATATCTAACTGAACTGAGTTCCAAGAACATGCAAATGTTGCTGAAATGCAAGAACAACTGAAGGAACATGATACTAAGACTGAATTTACGCAGGAGTAAACTTAGAGTTTGGAGAGGAACTATTACCTCAAGATGAAATTGAATCGGAAGGAAAGAGGTGAGGATACTTAGCCTTCATGACTGCTTCTTTTTCCCAAGTAACTCCCTCTACGGACTGACTCCTCAACAAAACCTTTACTGATGCGACTTCTTTATTTCTCAACCTACGAACCTGATGGGTAACAATCTCAACTGGCACTTCATCATAGGTGAGACTATCCTTCATATCCACACTATCTAATGGTACTATTGATGCCGGATCACCCACACACTTCTTTAACAAGGAAAAGGGAAAGAATTGATAAACCGCTTCTAGTTTTGCTCGCAACTCTAACTCATAAGACACATTACCAACCCTTTTCAGGATTCTGTACGACTGAGCTTCCCTTTCTTGCCGAATCTCATCACCCCCTTTATAGGTGACACCTTCAGGAAAACCCAATAATCGATTTCGAACTCTAAGTCCTTTCTCCTCACATTTGCATAGGACTTCTGACGACTCTGGGCTGTCTTTACTCTATCTCTAATGAGCTGAAACTTTTCCATAGCCTCATGAACCGAATCTTCCCAAATCAATTCTGCTTTACCTACTTCAAACCAATTAATCGAGGACCTACATCTACGCCCATATGCCTCATACGGGGCTATCTAAATACTGGAATAAAAGCTATTATTATAAACGAAGTCTATGAGAGGTAGGTGATCATCCTAACTTCCCTTGAAGTTGATCACACAAGCTCTCAACATGTCCTTTAAGGTCTGAATTGTACGTTCTACCTGATAATACATCTGCGGATGAAATGTTATACTGAGATTTACTTGAGTACCAAGATTTTTCTGAAATGATTTACAGAAATGAGAGGTAAATTGAGGACCTCTATCTGATATGATAGACATGGGAACACCATGCAACCTGACTATCTCATGGATGTAGATTTTGGCGTAGTCCTCCGCTGAATCTTTAGTCTTGACTGCCATGAAGTGAGCGGACTTAGTAACTCTGTCCACTATCACCTAAATTGAGTCATTTTGTTTGCGAGTACGAGGTGATCCCGTAATAAAGTCAATGTTTATCACTTCCCACTTTCATGTAGGAATGTTAATCACTTGAGTCATACCTCCTGGTTTCTGATGTTCTACCTTAACATGTTGACAATTTGGACACTTAGCCACAAAGTCTACTATATCCCTCTTCATGTCGTTCCACCAAAAGGCTTCCCGTAGATCACGTTACATCTTAGTGGCACCTGGATGAATGGAATACCTGGAGTTATGAGCTTCTATAAGGATCTTCTGCGTCAACTCACCCACATTAGGAACACACAAGCAACCCTGGTAACGAAGCACACAATCTCCCCCTTGGGAGAAAACCTCAATTTTATGCTGAAGAACTGCACCTTTCATCTTAAATAATATATGATCACTATCCAGTTTTTCCTTAACCTCCACTATTAATGAAGATTCTAATCCATTTTAAACTATCACCCCACAATTTGATGTGTCCATAAGGAAAACTCCTAAGCGAGCAAGCCGGTGAACATCTTTGGCCAACTCTTTCCATTCTTCCTTAACATGTGCGACACTACACATAGAAAGCCTGCTGAGAGCATCAACCACTACATTGTCCTTACCCGGATGGTAAAGCACATTCATGTCATAGTCTTTGAGGAATTCAAGCCATCTCCTCTGATGAAGATTCATCTCTTTCTAGGTGAACACATACTGGAGGCTCTTATGATCTGTGAACACATCAACATGAATGCCATACAATTAGTGTCTCCAAATTTTAAAGGCAAATACTACGGCTGAAAGCTAGAGGTCATGAGTCGGGTAGTTCTTCTCATGAACCTTAAGTTTTCTAGAAGCATACGCTATGACCTTACCTCGCTGCATCAATACACAACCTAGACCGACCCTGGATACATCATAATATATCACATAACCTTCTGAACCATCTGGTAGAGTCAAGACAGGAGCTGTAGTCAACCTAGTCTTCAGTTATGAGAAACTTTTCTCACACTCATCTGACAATTGAAATTTGATCTTCTTCTGAGTCAACTTAGTCAATGAGGAATCTATGGATGAAAATCCTTCAGCAAATCTCCTGTAATACTCAACCAAACCTAAGAAACTTATAATATCTGTTTGGGATGTGGGTCTGGGCAAGTGTTGTACTTCCTTAATTTTTAGAGAATCCACTTGGATCCCTTCGCTGGATACCACATGACCAAGGAAAGCAATAGATTGTAACCAGAATTCACAATTGTTGAACTTAGCGAATAACTATTGACTTTTGAGAGTTTTCAGGACAACTCTCAGATGAGTCACATGCTCCTCCTCAAAGCGGGAATAGACGAGGATATCATCAATAAAAACTATGACGAACAAGTCCAAATACTGTTTGAACACCCTATTCATTAAATCCATGAAAGCTGCAGGAGCATTTGTTAGTCCAAAAGGTATAACTATAAATTCATAATGACCATACTGAGTTCTGAAAGCTATCTTTGGAATGTCACTATCTCTAACGCTGAGCTGATGATAGCCAGACTAGAGGTCTATCTTAGAAAAACAACTAGCACCCTGAAGTTGGTCGAACAAGTCATCAATCCTGGGGATTGTATACTTTTTCTTGATTGTGACCTTGTTCAACTACAGATAGTCAATGCACATTTTGAGAGAACCATCTTTCTTTTTCATGAACAACACTGGAGCACCCCATAGAGAGATATTGGGTCTAATATAGCCTTATCTATAAGGTCTTTCAACTATTCTTCCAGTTCCTTAATCTAGGCTGGAGCCATTCTGTAAGAAGAAATTAAAATAGGCTGGGTATATGGAAGGAGATCTATTCCAAAATTGATCTCCCTTTCGGAAGGAACTCTAGGAAGATCTTCCGGAACACTTATGGAAACTCATTTACTATCTTGACTGAGTCATGAGTTGGGTTTTTAGACTTTGAATCCTTAACTCGAACAAGATGATAGATATACCCTTTGGAAATCATCTTTCTGTCCTTAAGGTAAGAAATGAATCAAACCATAGGTACTGAGCTACTACCCTTCCATTCTAAGACTGGATCGCTCGGAAAGTGAAACTGAACGATCCTAGATCTAAATTGATTGAGGCATAACAAGAATTTAACCAATCCATTCCTAGAATGAAATCGAAATCTACCATTTCTAACTCTACAAGATCTGCTGAGGTGACTTTCTGAGAGTCTATGATAGGGAAATTTTTCTATAGCCGTCTAGCTATAACCGGGTCACCAACTGTACTAGAGATTGAGAAGGGTTCTGAGAGAATTTCTGGACTAACACAGAAGTTAACTGCTATATAGGGAGTTACAAAAGACAATGTATCCCCTGGATCTAAAAATGCCTAAAAATCCAAATGAAAGATTCGTAACGTACCAGTGACCACATTAGGAGAATCTTCCTGGTTCTGGCGAACTTGGAGAGCATACAACTTGTTCTGGCGCTAACTACCACATGTACCAGACATAGCACCCTGCTGAGTTGGGTGACCTGCTGGTGCTTTTGGAGCTATAGATTGACCCTTATTATTGTTACCTCCTTGGCCCTAACTGGCAGAAGGTCAATCCTTCAACCTATTGCCAGGCTTACAACACCTAAAACATCCTTCCTAGACTACAAGACACTCGCTCACATGGTTCTTACCACACTTTGTACAAGTTGGGTAAGTCTTTTTACCAGAAGTTCTTCCCTGAGACTTAGAGCCTGATGCCCTACCATTCTAATCTTGTCAATACCTGGGTGATGGAGCACTAGCTGATGAAGGTTCTGGGCCTGTAGACATCTGCTGAAATTGTGAGTGATTCCTACCGTTCGACTTGTGTTGTGGGTATTAATAGTTTTCTATTTTCGCCTTTTTACTATCCTTAGCCAATTCCCTAAGCTTATCCCCCTCAACTTGCTGAGGATGAGTCATTAGTCTGGAGATATCTATATCCCCTAGTAGCATAGTATTTTTGCACTCAATATTCACCTGATCGGATACCCCAAACAAAAACTTACTCATTTGTTCCCTTGGATCGGCAACCATGTGTGGAGCATACCTAGAGAGCTGGGTAAACTTTAGCCTGTACTCTTGGACCGACATGGAACCCTGTTTCAAGTTCATAAATTCTTGTACCTTAGCTTATCTCAAATCTCTTGGGAAGAACCTCTCTAAGAAATCTCTAGTAAACCAATCCCAAGTAACAGGAGTTGCATCTA
This sequence comes from Solanum chiquidenum, assembly GCA_029582725.1. Lineage (NCBI taxonomy): Eukaryota > Viridiplantae > Streptophyta > Magnoliopsida > Solanales > Solanaceae > Solanum > Solanum chiquidenum. Next base: position 14,305 of record JAJOOS010002009.1, read on the forward strand.
CACCCCTATTATCTTTCCACTGGGTGAACCAGATTTGAGCCACATCCTTAAGTTGAGAGAAAGTTAACTCAACACTCTCAGTACCAGTCACTTGCATTACCCCAAGAATTTTCTTGACCTCATCAATAAAGTTTTGTGGGTCTTCACCAACCTTCGACCCTAGAAACTCCGACGGATTCATCCGAACAAAATCTCGAACTGTAGCTGCAGCTGATCCACCATTATTGTTAGTAGGAATTGGGACTTGCTGATTGTTCTGATTGGCCACATGCTGAGCCAAGAGCTGGATCACATTAGGAAATTCTACATTCGGAACCTCATGATTCATGACTGGAGGAACTACGTTAGCATTGCATGAATTAGCATTCCGTGATTTAGCTCTACGGGGAGGCATGATGTGAAACACATAATAACGAATTAGAAAGGAGATCATAACCACGAACGATAAAAGTAGCAAAGAAAGTGAAGTTTTTCTTAAAATACTTCGCAGACTTCCCCTCAAGATGTGGCACACTTCACACTCGTTATAAAGAATCTACATAGTTCGTCTTTCAGACATCCTAGGACTCTCAAACCTAATGCTCTGATACAAAGTTTTTCATGCCTCGAGGCTACCCCTTTAATGTAACACGGGACCTAGGATCACGAGTGACCCTAAGCTAACTCTGTGTTTGACATATATCAAGCATACTGAGAAACTGAATAAGACATGTACTATGCGGAAGCTAAAACAATAGATAACTGAAAGTGGGAAAAATCAAACTAGTTTGAATATATAAAACATACTAAGAGTTTAGTGATAACTGAAACAATCACTTAACAACTTAAGTTGAATGTAATACTGTGTCTGAAAGAGCCTCTAACTGAGTTGAGTTGCTGGGACATTCCTCCAGCTAACTCTAACAAAACTGAAATTGATATGTAAAGACTGAAATAAAAACATGTCTATTGTCCTTGAAGTATGAGGACTCACTACTAAAGCTGTTGAATGGGGAACGGGAATCAATCCAAGAGCGGTCTGAATGCTGAGTATTTGAACCTACATCATGAAAGGATGTAGCACAGAGTAAGCGTCAGTACTTGCAATGTACTGAGTATGCAGGATATAGATACTAAGATGAACAAATATATGTAAAAGCTAAACAAAACATAACTGAGAAATGACATAAACTTAGGAAGGAAGTAAATACTGAAAAGCTAAACTGTATTCAATGACCAAGAGCTAATCATGAGCATGACATGCTAAAATGAATACTTAAATATATACTGAAAACCTGGTCAAATGCTCTAAGAGTTTGACTGTGGGAGCTACTATTAACCGCATAAAAGCACGTGAGCTAAATGTGGAGTTCGATGTATACGCCCCATCGAGAGGACCCAATATACCTTGCCAAGGGTATAAAGGCATGACTGGTGTGATCACTAAATATGATGCCCAACATATGGGACTTATACTCTTACATGGGCACATAGTTCTGGGACTATGAGGGTACATTGAACCCTAGTCCAACTAGGTGTTAAGTCTACTTCCAACTAAATATGTATATGACTGTAATGTAACTGAAATGCTGACGTATTGAATAGCTCAAAATACTGACATGCAAATCAGGGAATGCAACACTTATATACTAATAATGTAAAATTCAAAACTGGAGCATGATTATCTGGTTAACTGACCTAGCATGTGTAATTCATGAACTAAGGGAATCTACACAACTAGGATTCTGATTTTCATGCAAAGAACTAAACAAACTTTCCAAGAAATATGCTATTTCGATTTAGGATACTATAACAGTTAAATCACAGTAAATATCCAAGATTTAGAAACCCTAAGTTTAAACAAGATATAGCGAATAAAAGAACTGACTGAATTATAGGGACCTAGTGGATGAAAGGAACCCACTAGTGAAATCCCACATACCTGGTGACAATATTCAAGGAGAAATCCTTTTATTTCGGGTCTGAAGCTTGAAGCAAACCTTATGATTGTTCTTGGGAAAACTAGAACCTTTTTTTTCTCTTTTTGCTCTAAGTTTTGGTGATTTTGGAGAAAAAAGGTTTTAGGTAGGTTCTAACTAAATTATTAGGCTTAAACTGAGTTAAATGATATAGTTTAAAATGCCCAATGGATAGGGGAAAAGACCAAACTTAAACGTACTTAAAAGCTGACGAAGCCATTGACGACCCTGATCGACAGACCATGGACTGACCGTCGGTCCATCTTGGTTTGGTGTCATTTTACTTTAGAGACTAGGTGCTGAGGATCATGAACAATGGACCTTGGACCACGTACCGTGGTCCCACCTACAATCCTTACCTCCTGCCGTGGGTCGTGATTTTTCTGGGAATTTCGGGTGGCCAACCCACAAACCCTACCTATTGTCTGTGGTCCCATCCACGGGCCGTGGTTTGGTCTCTGTCGGTGGCACCTGGAATTCTATAGACCCTCTCAGCCTCAATAGAATCACCAACATGAGTAGAGACATAAAAAGGTTTTAACAACACATCAGGGAGCGCATCAAACCTTATAGCCACATATGGAGCCACAAAATACAATGTAGCACTGGGATCAAGTAAAGCATAAACATCATGCTGGAAAACTTTTAACATACCGGTAACCACATCGAGAAACCCTCTTGTTCACCTCGAGTTTGAAGTGCATAGAAGTCATTTTTCTTAGGAGCACTGGAACCCGAACCACTAGGAGTAACTTGCTTGCCTTCTCTTCCTTTAGCCGTAAGCATTGGAAAATCCTTCATTTTGTGACAATTTTTACCAAAACCATAACAACCATCTGTGTCGGCTAGGCACCTACCCTCGTGCTTCCTTCCACACTTAGTACAAGTAGACATGGCAAATGAATATCTACTACCATTACCTTATTGAGGCTTAGGGTTAGACACCCTATCATACTTTAACTTAGGAGGAGAATTGGAGGAAACTTGACTGGAAAACCTTTGTCGAAATAAAGGACGACCATGTCCATCGGACCTTATATGTGAGAAATTTCCATCACCGGTCTTAGCCCTTTTTACCTCTCTAGACTTTTCCTTAAGTTTCTCCTCCTCAATTTGTTGTGCATGAACTATGAGACGAGAGATGTCCATGTCATTAATGAGCATTATGGTTGGGCACTCTTTAACCACCATTCGGACACACCCAAAATGAACTTGCTTATCCTAGCCCTTGAATCCGCAACAATCGTTGGAGCATACTTAGACAATTTAGTGAACTTTAGAGCATATTCCCTCATACTCATACTCCCTTGTCGGAGATTAATGAACTAAAGCACCTTGGCTTCCCTCATCTCAAGGGGAAAGAACCGATCAAGAAAAGCGGCCTTAAACTTCTCCTAATTAAGAGGACCCGCATCTTCCGGTCTCCCTTCTTTCCATTGGTTATACCAAATTTGAGCCACACCTTTTAGTTTATAAGTGGAAAACTCCACCTTTTCCACCGGCATAACTCCCATGATTATCAACACCTTATAGACCTCATCAATAAATTCTTGAGGATCTTCCTCAACTTTAGAACCATGAAATTCCAGAGGATTCATCCTTGTGAAGTCCCTCACTCTTGAAGCTGCCTTACCCACATTTGCGTTCACGGGAACCACAATCTCCTGATTGTCTTGGGCCGTCATCGCTTGACCCAACACTTGAAAAGCAGCCCTAAACTTTGCATTAGACACTTGCTCGGCCAAAGTATCGACCAGAACTTGAGGAGCTTCTTGTTCCTTACTATCCCTCACATTCCTTCTAGAATAAGCTCTTCGGGTAGCCATATACTGAAGAACATAGGATAAGGATTAGGAGAGAGACCTTATAGAGTTACACTTTATCGCACGACTTAAGAGTAATTAAATAAGTGGAGTTTCCTAATCATCTTGTATTCTCTTGTTCATAAATGTGGCGCGCTTCACACTCATGAACAAGACTCTACTAGACGTGGCTTATGAGACATCCAAGGACCATTCTAAACCTTGTGCTATGATTACCAAGTTTGTCACGACCCAGGGGTACCCCCTTAATGTAACATGGCGTATAGAAGCCCGAAGGAATCCATACAAGCTACTTAGCTCTAATAACATAAGAAATAGAACAATAAGAGTAAAACAATAATCTAAGTCCAAAATTGTTTTATAACGAAAGCAGAAGTCTAAAACACTTGTCTCATCATATCCATCTAATACAATATAATGAAATTGGGCATAGCCCAAACATCATGTTCAAAAGAGAAATACATGAAAGAAACTAATAACAATAAACTTTGTCCTCGAAGCATGAGGACTTACCAAAGCTCGGGATATCTCAAGTCAACCTCTTGCCACAAAATGGATGACCCTGATTGTCAGACCCTATATTTGGAGAAATGTAGGCAAGAGTATGTGTTAGTACGAAACAATGTAACAAGTATGATCCACTAGCTAACAAACCTATGGGGGCACATAGTTAAGGGATAATGAGATTGCTACTAGAAACTCGACTTCTACTATAGGAGAGCTTGCATCTCATGAGATTCCTTATAGAAACCCGACCTCTACTACGGGAGAGCTTCCATCTCATCATCATTATCCTCTCACTGCTAAGCATAAATCCCACAGAATATTCATTTCTTACTTGACCTTATTATCCATGGAAATGTCTCATTGGACAACCAATCCAAGCTTCTTAATCTTTGATTCAATTAGGTGAGAAAGCGTTTCAACCTAAGAATCCTTTTTATGTGAGAAAACCCTACATCATGCTAGTATGTGTTCATGAGAATATCCTTTCACAACACAACATCATCACTGGTACTGTACTCTCAAAACACCCTTAAAACATTTGCATAGATTTCATAAGAAAATGCATAAGTCCATTATTTACCTCTTGAGATTCAGAACCCACTTTCAATCATCAACTCATAGAATACATGGGTTAGATATAGATTTCATCATAAATTCATGTAAATATTGGTATACATGCTTAATTTCATAACACTCTTTCTTGAAAATCAAAATCCCACATAATATGATTCATTACTTGAAAACATGGGGATTACATCATTTCATGGGGAAATCATCATAAAATCATCATGTTTCATCAATTCATGCATAATATATCATAATTCAATCATTTTAATCAACATTGAAGAGAACCCATGATAATTGAAGAAAACCGTAACTCAATTGGGGAATTCTACCTTTTGAAATAGAGGAATTTGGGAACTCCATGGAGCAAAACTATCATACATTGAGTCCAAATGATAGCATTCAATGGAGAGATTGAGACCTTGACTTGAAACCGTAGGTAGAATCCTTCTTTTTCTTCAAGTTTCTAGAGAGAGAAATATTTTGGAGAGGAGATTTGATCTTCTTTTGTGATTTTGGAAGAATGAAGTGAATGGGGTAATTTGGGGGTTGAAAATTCTTATATAGGATTCTTAATAAAGGGTAAAATGATGTAGTAAAAGAACCAATTAATTAGGGAAAGACCCAACTGCCCCTAAAAATAACTCTCAGCTGGCCAGAGACGGACCCCAGTCGATGGACCGTGGTCTGACCCACTGCCTGTCCTAGTGGACCATTTTTTGTCATCAGAAAGGTGAAAATTATCCATCTCAATACCAGATGCTAAGTTTCTCCATGTTCATCGATAAACATCCATCTCTAAAATCTTCTTTGCCAAAGTGAACCCATTCATGTGAGGTCCACAAGTTCCTGCATGTGTTTCTTCCAAAATCCTTGTCGATTCTGCGGCGTCGACACACCTCAGCAATGCTAAATCTGAAGTTCTTTGATATAGGATTTCTCCGTTAAGGAAAAATTGACTGGCTATCCTCCTAAAAGTTTATTTTTGCTTGCTTGTCGAATTTTAATGATATTCTTTTGCCTGTAGTATGAGATGAAGTTGTAACTATCTACCACATTCAAGACTTATGTAGAGTTCTATATTGTATGATTTTCTTTTTAATTATTCAAAAATTATCTAGCTTGTTCTTATCCTAGGGACCAATAATTCTCTAACGAAATGATAAATCAAGAAAATGAGAGCATGTGAATATAATTACTTTCTAATGTATTAATAATTACTATACATAAACTTAACAAAATTTGTATTGGATTACACTATTACACTCACAAGAACAAAGGTCACAAGTATCGATCAATTGTGCAGGTAAGAAATTATATATTCCAAGGTTTTGATAAGCTGAAGATGGATGTGGATAAATAAACTAATGAAGTAAGAGACGTAAGCTCTTACATTATATGTATATTGTTGGATAGTAATTGTTTGTTTGACGCAGTTTTTTTTTAAAAAGCTAAAAGTTCTATATATATATATATATACACACCCACTAAATTGTCCTTATTAAACCAAAGGTTGAGGTTGTTGAGAAATGCTCCAAGAAAAGAAAAGGAGAATGTTCCATCTTGAAGGGGGAGTCTACAACAAACAAACAGAAAAGCAACAACTTTGGCAAGAGGGAGGTCAAAAAGTTTCTCGGTGAAGCAAGGAAAAACCTCATGAATAAAGATTTCAAACACAAAAACAAGATAAGCTTATGTTACACTAGCTATTACACAACATTTTTTTTTGTATTTTATGTATTTTTACAACTTTAATTTTTAAATGAAAGGATATTGGAATGTCAGAATAAGAATCCTCCCAAAAATCAAAAATAGAATTTTCAATCTTGGAGGGAAAGCCCGGAACAAAGGGCCAAATAAGAAAATTCACACCAAAGGAAAAATATAAGCATGAATATTTTTTGAACAACCTAAATTGGTGTTGTCATCACAAGGTTCAACAAATTGTGGGAGTTCTAGTTGGAAATGACGACAGAGCTAGTAATGGCGCAAACGGTGGCAGCAACGAAGGAGAGAGAGGCAGCGGAGACTATAATTTAGTTTTGTTAGTTGAAACTATTTGTGCCCTAACTGTTTGATGACTTCTTGAAAGAAATCACTTTGAGTTTTGTTGTATCAGTAAGATTTGGGTTTTCTGGAAACAAGATCTTAATTGGTATATTTTTGCTAGATTAGAGTAATTATGTTTGTTCGGATGGTTGTTACTATTGTTTCATAAAGAAAAATATTATATCGTATTGCATTTTTTTAAGAGAAAAAAAGTTCTGATATACTCTCAACTTTGTCATTTTGAGTTGATATACTCCTCGTTATTAAAGTGTCTTATATATACCCATACTATTATACAAATGCTCACATATACCATTTTCCTCTAACGAAAGTGAAAAAAAGAAGAAGATTAATTTTTTTAAAAAAATTATTCAAAAAAAATTCATGTAGGAATATATTTGATTCTTCTCACACGTATGTTATATGACTCCTTTGATTCAATGATGATTTGAATTTATTGTTTTTATTGTCAAATTTATTTTCCTCTAATTTTCTTTTAAAATTAATTATAGATGCCCCAAAGTTTTTTACAAATACAAAAACTAGATTGAAACCACCATACTTCTCAACTATTATTCTTGAGTTTTCTTTACTTTTTGTTTTAATTCTTTTGAGAGCATCTGAAAACATGATTGATGAGAAGAAGAAAGGATCAGTCTTCCGTAATGTTAGCTTCCGAATACCTTCTAAAGGTGAAGCTAAATGTTACACCATTTATAAATCAGAAATGTTAGTTCAGATCTTGCAGAAGAACCAACTAGTAATCCCTACAAACTTAACCGTAAATACCAGAAGAGGCTATATGGATGGCTAGCTGAAAGGGGACAGTGTGAAAATAGAGCACTACAAAAAACCCCTGAATTGCCAACAAAATTATCGGTTGGTAAATTGATTAAATTGGTTAGCAAATGAATTTTCCAACTGAATACCAACTAATGTTAATCCGTTGCTAAAAAGCTTGTCACTAATTTTTACCAACCCATTTCAGTTAGTTGGTAAAATTACCAACTAAAATTCAGTTGGTAAACACATAAACAACTTGTTGGCAATTGTTGAAATGTCGCCTTCGAATTTTCGTTGGTAAATTCACCAACCAATTTTCGGTTGGAATATTGTTGGTAAGTTTACTAACGAAGAGCAAAAGAGTTAGTAAATTTGGTTCTTCATTATTCAATTTTGTTAGTAATATGTTGGCAAATA
>JAJOOS010002010.1:0-110992 GCA_029582725.1 Solanum chiquidenum
CAATATAACCTCAAAAGAAATGATTTGTGAAAAGACCAAAATGCCCTTAAAATTTCCGGACGGATTCCCTGCCAACTGCCCAACTTTCAATGGCCATAACTCGCTCATACGAACTCAGAATCGAGAAATCTCAGTGGATTTGGAAAGATCATTCCACAAGCTTCGCAACCATAACTGGAACTACTCCTAACTCATCCTGAGCTAGGAGTTACAACTGCTCAAAGTTGGCCAAAAATCACTGATTTCCACACTTAGCCAAATTTTCCAGATTTTTGAACTTTGCCAAATTTCCAGATTCTGGACTGCCAAATTTCCAGATTTTAAATTTTTCCAAAAAAATGACTATTTCCAAATTCAAGCTTCTTCATATTCATTTTAAGTTATCGGATGTTACAGATATGAGGTGAAAGGTTTGTCACATGTAGTGATTCTAAGGTTGGAGTACTAGTCTCACCTATTGAATTTATGGGCTTTAGTATGAGTTATGGTGGATTGAGTGTCAAGACATTCTTCCATAATTATGAACTTAAGTCAAGACTTAATATGAACTAAATAGGAATTAATTCTTATCACCGAGTGGATATGAATATGAGATAAAAGCTGATACACTAATTGAGTCCGGTTTCCAAATGGGCTCCTTCTACCATAGTTGAGTTCGAGTTCCCAATGTATGTATCTCATGAGATGGAAACCTTATACCTTAGTTGAGTCTGGGTTTCTAGAAGCAATCTCCTTTTCCCATAAACTATGTTCCCACATAGGTCTTTAGCTAGTGGATCCACCTAAGCTAAGAGTATGGTTCTACCTTTAGGCAAGTAGGACAACCCCTTTTTGGTGTGGGGTAGCACCAGATTCCATGGTAAGCTCACATGGTCTACGTCGGTTAAGGCTAATCTCCCCCTATGATAATATGAACAAGAAAATGAGTTATGAACTATAGTTACTCAAGAAGATTTCCTTAGTGTGGGTAGGATTATGAGATCTTATTCATGCATTGCACAAGGATGCTTTGAGGGTATTTATGGTATGTTTCCATTATGTAGTGATGATCTATATGTTGAATATGCTTATGCCTTATGCTTTTGCACTAATCTTCATGATGAATCTTAAACTTGGTAAAGTGCATGCTTTTCAACTAAAATGTCCTTTTTAGCATATTTTCGAAGTTTTTCTGCATGACTATCATACTTAGTGCATTTTTGTACTAACCCATATTTTCCTATATTTTCCAAAGTGTAGGATCTGGTTATTAAGGCGATCATCATTTGAGTCAAGCTTGGATTCAACTATTCTCATAGCTTGTGGTGAGTCCTCATGAGTTGAGGACGGATGTTTTCATTTGAGTTTCATTTTTGTACTTTTATTTTTGGACCATGTTTTTTTGGGCTGTGACCCTATTTTGACTCAAGTATTGTAATAGATGGCTAATTGAGACAAGTCCAGACTTCCTCTTTGCTTTTATGAAACTTTTGGACTTAAAATGAGTTTTTACTCTTATTGTTCTAATGCTTTATGCTATGATATGCTAAGTGGATTACATGGTGCCTTTAGGGGTATTATGTGCCTTGTCACATCTAGGGGGTACCCTTGGGTCGTGATAAACTTGGTAATCAGAGCACAAGGTTTAAAATGATTCTAGGATGATGTCTTATAAGCCACATCTAGTAGAGTCTTATTCATGAGTGTGTAGCGCGCCACATTTATGAATGAGAGGCTATAAGATGTTAGGAAATTTCAGTTCTTTCATTAGTCTTAAGTTGTGCCATGGAGTTTAAATCTATAAAAGTCCCTCTCTTAATCCTTCTCTTGTGTCTTCAGGAAATGAATACACGAAGGGCTAGCACAAGAAGGGTGGAAGAGGAGAATGTGAATCAAGGAGCTCCTCCTCAAGGTAATCAAGCTCCTCAAGTTAACCAAGCCCCATTTGATCCCGTTATTGAGAATGTGACCCATGCGGAGTTTCGGTCTACTATCTAAATGTTGGCTCAAGTTGTGACAGGTCAAGCCAATAGAGAAGTTGTAGCTCCGGTCAATCCTAATATGAATTCCGCGGCTTCTATATTGAGGGATTTTGTAAGAATGAACTCTCCTGTGTTTCTTGGTTCCAAAGTGGGAGAGAATCCTCAAGAATTGTTGGAAGAGGTTTATAAAATAATTGATGCCATGGGGGTGACTTCGGTAGAGAAAGTGGAGTTAGCCGCTTACCAATCGAAGAGTGTGGCTCAAGTATGGTATACTCAATGGAAGAACAATAGGACGGTAGGAGCGGGTCCAACATAGTGGGAAGTGTTCAAATTGGAGTTCCTTGATAGGTTCTTTCCCTGAGAGTTCGGGAACCTAAGGTGGAGGAATTTTTTAACCTTCGTCAAGGAGGTATGAGTGTTCAAGAATATTCTCTAAAGTTTACTCAATTGTCCAAGTATGCTCCGGCTTTAGTGGCAGACTCAAGGGATTGATGAGTAGGTATTTGACGGGTGTGTCTAGATTGGTGAGAAAAGAATGTCGTTCGGCAATGCTTCATAATAATATGGACATCTCACATCTCATGGTGTATGCTAAAAAAATGGAGGAAGAGAAACTCCAAGTCAAGAATAGGAAGGTGAAAGGAGTTATAGAACTGGTGATGGGAATTTCTCCAATGCTAGGTTCGATGGACAAGGTCGAACAAGGATCAAACAAAGTTTCTCCAACCAAGACTCCTCTAGTGCTCCTCCAAGGGTCCACAATGATAGGGTGTCTAACCCTAAACCTCAAGGAGGTAATAGTATTGGTTCTTATATTGGTAGGCCTAATTATGAAAAATGTGGTAGAAAACATGATGGAAAGTTCTTAGTTGGCTCGGATGGGTGCTATGGTTGTGGGAATAGTTGCCACAAGATGATAGATTGTCCTATGCTCAAGGTTAAGGGTAGGGAAGATAAACAAGCTCTTCCAAGCGGTTCAAACTCCAATGCTCAACAGAAGAACCGCTTTTATGCTCTTAAATCTCGAGTTGACCAAGAGAGCTCCCCGGATGTGGTGACCGGTATGTCAAAAGTCTTTTCTATTGATGTATATGCCTTGTTAGATCCCGGTGCCACTTTGTCCTTTATGACACCTTTTGTAGCCATGAAGTTTGAAATACTTCCCAAAGTGTTAGTAGAACCTTTTTCGGTCTCTACCCTGGTTGGTGACTCGGTCATGGCAAAAAGAGTCTATAGAAGTTGTCCCATTTCCTTGTCCCATAGATTTACGTTGGTGGATTTGGTAGAGTTAGACATGTTAGACTTTGATGTGATTTTGGGTATGGATTGGTTGCATGCATGTTATGCCTCTATAGATTGTAGGACTCGGGTAGTTAAATTCCAATTTCCAAATTAGCCTATCTTAGAGTGGAAGGGGGGAAATTCTATCCCTAAAGATCAATTTGTTTCTTGTCTTAAAGCTACGAAAATGACCTCCAAAGGGTGTATTTACGATCTTTTTAGGGTGATGGATGTTGAGTCCGAAACCCCTTCTCTAGAGTCGATTCCGGTAGTGAATGAGTTTCCAGAAGTTTTCCCCGATGATTTGCTAGGTGTTCCTCCCGAGCGGGAATTAGATTTTAGCAATGATATTTTACCGGACATGCAACCTATCTCCATTACTCCCTATAGAATGGCTCCGGCCGAATTGAAAGAGTTGAAAGAGGAACTAAAGGATTTGTTAGACAAGGGTTTTATCCGACCGCATATATCTCCATGGGGTGCTCCGGTGATGTTTGTTAGAAAGAAGGATGGGTCTCTTAAAATGTGCATTGATTATCGTCAATTGAACAAAGTGACCATCAAGAATAAATATCCCTTTCCGAGAATTAATGACTTGTTTAATCAACTTCAAGGGGCTAGCTATTTCTCCAAAATTGATCTTCATTCGACTTATCACCAATTAAAGGTGAGAGGGGTTGATAGTCCAAAGACGGCCTCGACCCAGCTCGCCAAATGACCCAACGTGCCTACCTTCAACCCACTTTCTCGAATTCAACCCCGCAACCCCCGAAAATAAAAATCAAAGCATGCACTAGTTCAATTAAGCTTAGACCCATCACACCCAAACACGACCCCTCGAATTTTAATCCAGTTTAAGGTATACAATTACGGGATTTCAACAATCACAACTACTCGAGCAAGATTATCAAGTTAAATCATGCATGTAAACAATCTAATCTTAGCAGGCAGGATCAGAACATTCCAACAAGATCATGCAATTGCAAATGAGTATAATGTTTCATAAAATAAACTCGGGGCATAGAAAACCAACCTTTTTTTTTTATAAAGATAAGATTGAAATGCTAGGAGGCAATGTAATCCAACTCCGAGCACAAATCAACACTAAATATATTCTAAAAATGCAACAATATAGGAACTAGCATCCGGGTGTGAGTTTGGGAAGATAAAAAATGAGGGAAAGTGAATGAGTTTGAAGCTTTTAAACCTTTGGCTATTAATACCCATCCAATTCGCGTCCGTTCGATGACGTTAGTTGCAACCGCCGATCCACTCTGTGACACATCGAGTTATTATTTACTTCACCGAGTTTTACAGGACCTCCAGTCAAAGTGAGGGGCCAAATGACGGTCTCCATCGGGATCGCCGACCTAATCGGCAATGCACCGAATGGAACATTTTCTCGCCTACCTTCACCTATCAACAATTTCCACACTCAAACCTACAACATCAACACACCATTATTTATAAACAAAATTAAAGCATTTAAGGGTTTTGGGTTACATCCCAAACAACGCCTTAGTTAACGTGGTGGCACGACGCGTGTTAACACCTAAACTTTACTTTTGGGGTTAGCCAAAAAATCACTTGGCAACCCCCTGCTTTGTGCTAGATGGAGATGAGGCATCACATGACCCGCAAGGTTCTCGAGCAGCTGAATGGATCTGGAATGAGAACCAATCATTTGTTTCATAAATTTTATGTTCTCCTTCACTTCTTCCAGCACCCTATCATGCTCACTTACCTTGTTGAGAATGATTGAGAGCATTCCCTCAACACGTTTACCCTCATTTTCCTTAGGCTTTCTTTTCTCATAAGGGGGAACATATCTGTCCTTCCTTTTGCATTGGACTTCAATCTCCACTATCTTTTTGGCCAACTCATCCATCTGAGTCATCAGTGCGGCCAATATGAAGTCCTTATCTACTTATTGGTTTGCTTCAACCATGCGATCAAGCAGGTTGGATGCTATCGCATAGGGCTGATGTGTAATACCACTCGAAATGAGTCGGTCAGCTAATACTTTGTTTTTGGGACCAAGACTTCTGTAGAAGCAGTCCAGGAGGACTATATCGGGAATTTCATGAGTGGGGCATCGAATCAGAAGCGATTTAAACCTTGCCCATGCCTCATGAATCCGTTCACCTTCCAATTGTTTGAAAGTTAGAATAAGATCCCTGAACATCATTACTTCTAATAGAGGAAACTCCATTTGCTCACGAGTACTGCTTGACATACTCACCTCCTCTGTTTCAAAGCTCAAACAAGCAAAATACAAAACTAAAAATTAGGCAAGTAAAACTACAACTAACAAGAACGAAAATTCTACTAAACTACAAATTCTCAAATAACACCACTCCCCGGTAGCGGTGCTATTTTGATGTTCGACGTAATCAACTGACACTATTTCGGTTCAAGTGCCAAACAACCGCGTGTAGTGATATAACCCAACCAAGGGTTGGGATCGTTCCTACAAAGAGTGGTTTTGAGAATTAGTAGAAACATAAAATCAAGTTCTAATTAGTCATAGCTATAGATATTAACGAATAAAAACATACTAAATCTAAGGAGTGATGCAAGCATCAATTATCAATGGGGTTTGTATTAATTAACAACTAAAAAAAGAGTGAAAATATAAGGAAACGAGATATGGAGATGGGATTCTTGGGATGTGATAGGAATACAGGTTAAACTAGACTATAGGGAACATGCTTTTGATAGTAAATTGTTGAGTTTTGTGACTAGGCTAGACCCCGAATCAACTCGGTTTCTCTCGAACACGAGTTGCCGCATTAAGAAGCACAACCTCCGCCTTAGCCCATTCACTCTCTCGAGCTGAATGTGTGGTAAAAGGACTAGGATTCACTCTCTCGAGCTGAACCCATGTCGACCAAATACCATCAGCTATCAATTTAGTAGTCTTAGTTTTATGACCTCTCTCTCTCGCAAGCCAAAAACACTAAGATGAAATCGTATTTGCAACTACAATCCCATTAAGCTCATACACAACTACTAAATGAAATCACATTTAAACAACAAATAAACCATCAACAAGCAAGACCCAATAGATAATTTAGCCCATATTCACAAAATCACACCCCAAGAATTGTGGTTTTAGCTAGACATGTAAAAGAGATAAAAATTTATACCAATATCAGTTTCCATTAACTGGGTATGAATAATTAAGTCTTAAAACACGTCAAGAGTGAAGAATCTTTGAGACCCACGTCCAATTTCTTGGAGTTGAAACCCTTTGAATCTTCAAGGTTTTAGAACAAAGTCTCCAAAACCCTCTAAAACTTAAACTCTATCAAAAACTGTAAGAAGTTTGAATAATAGAAGTGATCCTAAGCTAGAAATTTAAAACAAGTATTTATAGTGTTTGAAAATTTGTGCTGCGGAGGACCATTCGGCACAGTTAGTCGGGATCGCCGATACACTCAGCTATCCGCCTTTTGGTCAATTTCATTGCCTTCTTGCTTTAACCTTCAACCTCTTCGCGCTTTGGGTCGCTGGGCGATATGGTACTGCTTCACGAAACTGCTCGGTGACACGCCAAATGCTCTTTTTCATCGCCAACTTGATCTTTCCCTTCAGGGATCAACACACTGGAACAAAAGATGATCTCCAGGCCAATCGACGACTTGCCACTTGGGCTCGGTGATCTTCAGGCCCTCATTTCTTTGTTCTTTTCAGCCACCTTATTTCTTTTTGCAACGTAGTGTCCATACTTTGCCTCAAACTCCTAATACCTGAAACCTAAGGGTTTACATAAGATATTGAAACAAAATATGCATTTGAGGACACTAATTCTATCAAAATATAGCCCTAAATGAGTCCAAATTGTGGACTCATCAGTTTGGCCGGTCACTATAGTAGGTTTGTTGAGGGTTTTTCTTTTATTGCTTCTCCATTGATGGCTTTGACTCAAAAGAAAGATAAGTTTGAGTGGTCGGAGGCATGTGATAAAAACTTCCAAGAGTTGAAAGATAGACTTACTACAACTTCGGTGTTGACCTTATCGGAGGGTATGAATGGTTTTGTTGTATATTGTGACGCCTCTTAAGTTGGTTTGGGATGTGTCCTCATGCAAAATGGTAAAGTGATTGCCTATGCTTCAAGGTAACTCAAGGTACATGAGAAGAATTACCTGACCCATGATCTTGAATTAGAGGCAATAGTATTTGCCTTGAAAATATGGAGACATTCCTTATATGGGGTCCATGTGGATGTTTTCACCGATCACAAATGTCTTCAATTTGTGTTTAGTCAAAAAGACTTGAATCTCCGACAAAGAAAGTGATTAGAACTTTTGAAGGATTATGACATGAGTGTCCTTTACCAACCCGGCAAAGCTAATGTTGTAGCGGATTCACTTAGTAGATTATCCATGGGTAGTGTAGCTCATGGATAGGATGAAAAGAAGGAATTTGTTAGATAGGTGCGTAGATTGGCCCGACTAGGTGTCCAACTAGTGGATTCCCCCAAGGGTGGATTCATGGTCCATAATGGTTCCGAATCGTACTTTGTGATGGATGTGAAGTTTAAACAAGGTCTTGATCCTTTATTGGCTGAGTTGAAAGAGTCGGTACTCAAGAAGTCCGTTGAGGCTTTATCCCAAGGGGGAGATGGGGTACTTAGGTACCAAGGTCGCTATATGTTTTGGATGTAGCTGGTTTGAGGGAGAAAATTTTAGAGGAGGCTCATAGTTCTCGGTATTCTATTCATCCGGGAGTAACCAAGATATACCGTGCTCTACGGGAAGTCTATTGGTGGAATGGTATGAAAAAAGATATTGCGGGATTTGTAGCCAAATGTTCTAATTGTCAATAAGTTAAGGTTGAGCATCAAAGGCCGTGAGGCTTTTTGCAAGATATACAATTCCAACTTGGTAGTGGGAAGAGGTGAATATGGATTTTATTGTGGGTTTGCCTCCTACCCGAAGGAAACATGATTATATTTGGGTAATTATAGATAGGATGACAAAATCAGCCCACGTTATTCCCGTCAAGGTTTCTCATTCGGTAGAAGACTATGTCAATTTGTATATAAGGGAGATAGTAAAGTTGCATGGAGTTCCTTTATCTATTATTTCGGATCGGGGTACTAAATTTACTTCACACTTTTGGAAGTCATTGCAAAAGGGGCTTGGTACTAAGGTCAATCTTAGCATGACTTTTCATCCCTAAACGGATGGTCAAACGGAACGCACCATTCAGACCTGAGAGGATATGTTGATGTCACGACCCAGGGTTACCCCCTAGAAGTGACACAGTGTACAAAACTCCAAAAAGTCTCATACAAGCCTCATAGCATTCTTGAACATAAGAACATAGGAAAATAATGCATAATTAAAACTTTCTTTACAATTGAAGTCATTTTTTCATAAAAGCAAGCGGAAGACTTTCTATACTTTGTCTCAAACCATCTAGGACCATAAGACTTAAAACTTTGGGACGCAGCCCATACAAAAGCTCTAAACATAATAAAAGACATAAGGGAACAAAGTGGGTTTCTCCTCGAAACTATGAGGACTCACCAAGTCTTCAACTCCAAGCTCCTTGGAAATATATCTTCCAAGTATAGGACATCAAATCTCCAAACCCTACACTTGGTAAAAAAGGAGAAATATGGGTTAGCACATAAAGTACTAAGTATGATAGCCATGCAAAAACCATGCGTAAAAATGATATTTTCTTTGGAAATCATGCTTTATGCCAATTATAGAAAATTTCATGAACATAAGTATAAGAGGCATAATAAACACACATAACCAACATACAAGTCATTTCTTCACAATGGAACATAATCAACACATAAACCATCACCTTCACATTAACCCTTCACCTCAAGTAACCCTCAATCTATACTTTGTGCAATGTATGGATAACGTCCCATACCACCATCCACACTAAGTACCACATCAAGGTCACCAAAAGTGAACTTACCATTCATCCTTTCAATCTTTACACAATACTGATACATAAGAGACATAAACATTTTGATACGCTCAAATTACACTTCCCTAAAGTAGCATAAGCAATCGTTACCAAGTAAAGAACCCAACTTGTAGGTTGGGGTCGATCCCACGAGGAAAAATAGTTTAGACTTAACTTTAACCAACAATTATATTCATTTAGTCAAATTACTTCCAGAAACAAGTAATTAAAGGAGGGGGGATTTATGAAACAAATTGTAAGCATTCAGTAATTAATCAGTAAACAAAAGTCAATTTTGGTTGTTATCAAGATGAGATAATTAACTAGGGTATACATGTTCCCCACAAGCTCATAACGCAGTAATCCTAGTAATAGCAATCCTTTCCTAGTGTACTACATGCAAAGTGATAAGTTAGGTATCTCTAAATCCTTGGTCCGGCATCTAGAGAATTTCACCCCTCACCTTGGTCCAGCTACGTGTGTATAATTTACTATCCCTTACCTTTACCTCATATTAGACATCACATCAATGTTTGGCTTAGTTATTACTTCGCACCAATCGACACTAGCCTATTAGATAGTATCCCACTAAATCTATGTTGATAATTCTTTTCTTGTTGATTACGTCCTTGGTCCGGCAAGTAGCAACAAGGCAAGTTCTAACGTTGGCCACCGTTAACAAGACTTCTAAACGAAAGAATTATCAATGCATGCAAACCAGTATTCAAGAATTGTTTATTGACTATTCATACTTTGTTAATCGCTCATGGTTTCCACAACCCTAGTTATGGAGTTTAGTTACCCATAATCATATGAACACAATTGATTGTTTAAGATGAAAGAATTATGAACTTACGCAAGAAGAATAGTAAACCCAAAAATTCAACTTGAATTGCAACACCCAAAATCTTCAAAACGAACTCAGGAAATTAAGAATTGCTCAAGTTGCAAGTTACTCTCCCAAGTCAAGAACTAGAATAAAAGTAATAAAATCTCCCTAAAAAAAGAGGTTTACATACCCTATTTATAGAAAACAAGTCCTAAATTAAAAGGGAAACAAACAAGGAAAGTTTGTTCAGGCACGCGTCTTCATTCCACGAGACTAACTCACAGACCGTTAATGGATCTACAGTCCGTGAGTCCCTTCCGTCATCTAGGACTTGGAAAATATTTCAGCATCCAAAAAATCAGCTTCTCTGAAGCAAACGACGAGACACTAGTACGGACCGTTGATCGATCTACGGTCCGTGAATCCCTCTCCATAGCTCCACACTTAGAATCTTCAAAAATCAGGTACTGGAATCCTCGCAGTATCATTCTACGGATCAACCATACGGTCCGTAGATCAATTTACGGATCGTTAATGGCTACCGTGGTTCCACACTTGGTCAGATTTCCCTGATTTGCCTTGCCTGCTGATCTACGGCCACCATCTACGGAGCGTCAATGGACCTAAGGTCCGTAGATCACCTCCGTAGATGCCCTTTTCTGCATTTCTTTCAGCTGTCTCTGTACTTCCGTGTCTAAACATCTTTCCTGCAAAACATGGTAAAAAACACATAAAAACCAATACAAACAGGCCCTAGACACACACAACTCTTAAGTGAAATGTAGTAAAAATACCGTAAACTCATGGTATATCAACACCCTCAACTTAAATTCGTTGTTTGTCCTCAAGAGACACACTAAAACTCTAAACGACACTTGTATAGAAGCAAGCAATTCAAGCACAAGCAATCACATGGCTCTCTACTCCAACTCTCTTTTCGGGTGCAAAATTTGTTCTCTTAGACTCGACAAGCTAATTCATGCAGATCAGAATATGATAACGATATATCAACCAACACACAACATACACTGTTTCACTATCCCCAAGATACCGACTTTCCGACAATGTAACTAGTGCCCTTACTGCAAATGAAATCCCTTTTTCACACAATGAATATAAATTTGGGTACAAGGATTCATTCAACACTCATACTCAGAAGTTACTTCAAATACAGTTAGTGCTCAATACCATAGGCTTGCCCTTATTTTCACTGCTTAGACTCTCCAAACTAGATTCTAGGATCACTATAGGACTTTCTTGGCTTGTAACGTAGGCGCAGGGTAAGGTGTGGTACATTTGGGTACTTCTTAGTGACTTTTTGCCCTCCTTGACATTACACTAGGCTTTCAACCTATTTTTTCCCTATTTTTGCCATCCTACCATTTTACCTTCTTTCCCTTGATTTTCTTCAACCATGGATGTGACTTTAAACTTTATAGATCTTTATTTTTCACTTTCATCTTTTTTGTTATTATTTTGTTTTTTTAGCTTTCATCAAGTCACATCCTTTCCTCTCTTTTCAACATCAAACTCTTTGCATACCCATTTCTCTTTCGGTTACCTCTTTCATAGCCACCCTCAACTTATGGATTTTCCATTGGTTGAGGTGCACAATACCCGATGTCGGATCAGGGCCAAGATTGAAGTTACTTTTTACATTAGCCACCCTCAACTTAGGTTCTTGGCCTAAGTCGAGATACACATGTCCAAGGAGGGACCGGGGCCAACATAGTAGATTATGGGAAGGTGAGTTAGGGGTTTAGAAAGAAATGGTCTAATTTAGGCTCAACACATTTGGATCAAAAGGGAACATTTATTTCATTTGGGTTTGATTCTTTTTAGGCAATTTGTGAACTTATCAGAACAAGGGCCTATGATCACTTCCTAGACTCTAGAGTAGATTGTCTCAACAGGACTAACCGGGTAAGTTCTAGATTGGCACACAAGCTGTTTGAACAAGCAACTATTCTCACACACTCTTGGCACATAGTTTCATTATCAGATAACCAGATTACCCAGTTCAAGTTTTAGCTTAAGTCATGCCATCAGTTGGTTCATTATTATGTCATACTCAGAGCCAACACATTCAACTTATCTTAGCCTACAAATTCTAGCACACATATGAAAATTTGGACGGGTATCACTTTTCATAAGCCATCATGCTTCATTCTTTTTCATGTTTCTACACATATAGTCCTAACACATGCCGGTTCAATATAAATTAAACAGTCTCTCGAGGGAAAAGAACACAGGCAAGAAAACCCCAAGAGGGGATTTATGAGTTGGGTTAGTCAGACTTCACCCTATCACTGACAATCCATTTACCCCACCCCCAAAAAAAATAGATGCGATTATCGCCAATGCATACAAAAAAATAGTAAAAGATAATGGATTGGGTGAAGCAAACCTGTGGCGCGTAGCTCCGAAGACTCATCAACAAACGGGTGGGTCCGGTTTCCCGGAGCCCACTAAATCATCACTTGGGTTACCCTCAATAGTGTCAACAAGGACAACACCATAAGTAGTGCCATCTGTCACTCTAATTGCACCCTCAATGGTGCTCACATCAATCCTCACGAGCATAGAAATCGACGCCCCAACAATCATCTCACGGACCTTCTGCTGCCTCAGCTGTTCATCTAATATAGAGGTTTTCCGTGCCTTCTTCTCCTGCCTGCACTGCCTCTTGCTAGCCTTTACCTTCTCCATGAGCTCAGTTTTGTGACTAGATCGGTGCCTCTTACAGTGGGTACGTGCAAGCTCGGTCTGCTCCTCCACATCATCTCCACTGAATAGTGCATCCAGGACTGTATCATCGCCTAATGCAGAGAGTGCAACCTGTGGTTCAACAGCTGGCGTGGCCAGTATGGTGCCAACATCGGCCCGGAGACTTGCTAGCTCGGTCTGAAAATAGGACATATCAGTAGTGGGAGTTGTCCTCTCTAGAACTCTTAACTCGAAGGCATCGAGCCGCTTATGAACTGCTTGGACCTTATGGTCCATTTGCGCCTCCATCATCTTCTCTACTATCTTTTCGGACTGAGCAATCAACTTTCGCATCCAGGGCTTAATATGGTGTAGCAAGGTGGACATCGGAGCCTCTAACTTCTGGACTCAGACCAGTGGTATAACATTGGCTCCCGAGGTGGGGTGGCTCTAGATGAGCTGGGGGCCTGACTAGCTGCCTGCGAAGAAGAGACTGGGGCATCATCAGTGTGGGATGGAGTGGCAGGCTCATCACCCTGCATCTGCTCCACTGCATCTACTCCACTGCATCTATTAAATCAGTACCCAATGGCACATCGATCCGCGGCCCTCTGCGAGGTGCTGCCATATTCCCCTCGTCTCGAATCAGGCCAATATCTAAGGTCCCCGTAGGGTGGATCAACCTATCATAGTGCCATATTGGCACTCCAGAGTCCCTGCACAATTGGAAAATTAAACATGGAAAGGGGTAAGTAGTGAAGGTCTTGAACGCCCTCTCATGAATTTCTGCCAGCAGCATGTGGGCAAAGTCAATCTCCAATCCTGCTACTAACGCCGCAACCATGATGGCTCTGTCCCATGTGAGTTGGTTGTCAACTTTTGTGAGCGACACCCTGTTACGCATCAACAACCAGTAGAACTTGGCCACAAAATTTAATGTGGCCTTTCGGATACCCAACCGTGGTGCGGCTACCCACTCCGCACGCTCGCCATCCGCAACAATGTACCTAGCCAACCAAAGTATAACAACCTCTCTCTGCTCTGCATTACGCATGAAGGCTCCACTCATCACAACATCCCCTTTGTAATCAAATTCTGCCGTGTTGAGAGCCCAAGTATGATCAGGACCAAGGCCATAGAGGAATCGGCTGATGGTGGCAAGTGATATGTCCACTGGAAAACCTCGGACCATAGTAGAAGTGATAAGATCCTGGGCTGTGGGCTTGTACCTCTAGTCAATCGAACCTCGGAGAGTGGCAGCATAGGAGACATAGAACTCCCGCACAGTCTCCTCGCTATAAGTCCCAGAGTCTCGAGCCATCCAGTCGCACTTGTGAAGCTGAAAAAACCAGTGGATGTCAGGAATAATGTGTAAGCTCCCCGTGAGGACTCTGCGCTCTTCAGTGATAAGCCGGGCCATCTTCTCTTTCTCATTCAGCATTTTGGCATCCCGGTAGATTTTCCATTGCCCCTCAACACACCATCTGTTTGTCTCCCCAGCCACCGGATCAGGGTCGTAGCTTCGTGGCACCTGGACTTCTCCCGAACTGGTGGCCTCATCAGACGAGACATCTTTGTCAGGTGATCCTGAGCTTGTGGAGGATCCAGAACCAGAGCTGAAAGCATGGGCGGGCTCAGAGCCAAAAGAATTGGCGGGCTCAGAGCCGGAATCAGAGGTGGACTTTGAGTCAGAAGTAGAACCAGCCTCAGAACCGGAAGCAGAACTAGTCGGTGACCTGATCAGTGTATCCTCCTCATCAGACTGGGAGACAGTGACTACATCAGTGACCACCTGCCGGGACGTATTCTGGGTAGCCTGAGGTGTAGTAGGGGATGTCCTTTTGGCTGGTGGAACATATGCTGGATCCTTTTCTGCGTCCGTGTCTTCATCGATTAACCTGAAGCTAGGGGAAACAAATTTTGACTTGCCCTGTTTTGTATAGGTAACTAGCTTCTTGGGTGCCATAGTACATGTGGAAGCGTTATTAGTGCCAATACTAACTACAAACACACTCGAAACAATTTTAGAACTAAAAACGAACAACCACAAAACTTCAGACAGTGGCTACAGTGGTTATTTACGGAGGGGACCTACGGTCCGTAGACTGATCTATAGTCCGTGGAACCCTTCCGTGAATCAGAGGACCAACTATATTGGTCGCAAATAGAAACCATAGAAGTACAGAACGGTCCGTAGATTGATCTACGGACCATAGTCCACCTCCGTGGTTCACACTATGTGAAAATTTCAGGTGCATCCAATCATAGACCTGATCTACGGTCCGTAGACGGGGTTTCATGGATGAGATCTGTGCCAGGTTTCAGATATGCTTTAATTTCAAGCTCGCATATTTGACCATTTACAACAACATCCTAGTCTATCCATGCATTTCAACATTTCCTCATTCTAAGGGTTCCAATTACTCAATTTGATAATTCTTTCATACAAAATTCAGAACCCTAAGTCGAAACTTACATATAGACTAGCATTAAGACAGGTTTAACATAGTATCAAGGCAACACAATCAAAATCTATCATCCCAAGGGTTTTAGTACTTAAAGTTTAGCATGCGATTACATACACTTAACTACCTAAGGTCAAGACCCGACTCCCGACTTTCTATATTCAATCTATGAACCGAAATTCAAAGTGAAGGGGAAAGTCTATTACCTTACAAGTAATGAGGAGTGGGGTGATTGCGTGATGACACTAAGCTTTTCAAGACCACACTAATCGCCTAACTGTGCCGAACCCGAACACCGAAGTTTTGAATAGGGCTGTTTGAGAGGAATTTGGAAATTTTTGGGATGAGTGGTGGTTGGAGAGGAAAGGAAAATTAGGTTTGAAGGGGAGAGAAAAGGGAAGATTTAATGGGGAGTTATGGAGTGATTTAAGGGATTGGGAAGTTTTAGAAACGGTTTGGTGATAAATGGAGGGAAGTGGGAATGGTTTAAAATTGGGGGATTTTAAATAGGAGGGGTCCGGGTCGGGTCAGGCAACATTAGGGTTTTGGACCCACGAGACCCCGTCTACGGTCCGTGGGTCGATCTACGGTCCGTAGATTGGGACCGTAGATCACACTTACACTTGGATAAGTTTAGGAGCTTACCTGGGATCTACGGACTCCATTTACGGTCCGTGGATGGATTGAAGGACCGTCGATGGTGTCCGTAGACCTCTGTACCAGACCATTTTCTGCAGATTTTTCATAGCTCGCCTGCACATGTAGTGACCATTAGGCTATTTTCTGGACACTTTTTTAGACACAGACCCTATGCTGATTCTAGCCAACACTAATACAAAACTAAAACACCTATCTAATTTAATACAGAGAATCAACTAAACAAAGAAAACTACTAGATAGAAAAACAAAAACCTATCATTGGCTAGATTGTACATCTTGGGTTGCCTCCCAAGAAGCGCTTGATTTAACGTCGCGGCACGACGCAGGCCTCTTGATTACTCAGACTTCATCAAGAACATAGGCCTAAACAACCTCTTACTCACTCTTTGCATTTCCCAGATAGATCTTGTTCCTTGCCCATTTACCATGAACCTTGTTCCTTCACTGTTCTCAAGATCAACCGCT
Source organism: Solanum chiquidenum (assembly GCA_029582725.1). Taxonomy (NCBI): domain Eukaryota; kingdom Viridiplantae; phylum Streptophyta; class Magnoliopsida; order Solanales; family Solanaceae; genus Solanum; species Solanum chiquidenum. The sequence goes on from JAJOOS010002010.1 coordinate 16,310, forward strand.
CCATGGGAGAGCACCTTTGTGAGAAAAAATGGTCTGGTCCATTTGGATTTGAGTTTGCCCGGAAACAAGAGCAACCTAGAGTTGAATATAAGCACAAGGTCACCCACCACAAATTCTCACTTCTTTGATCATGATACCTCTTCATCTTCTCTTTGTAAAGGGCTGAACTTTCATAAGCTTTTAGGTGAAACTCATCAAGCATATTCAAGTCATTTATTCTTTGATTAGATGCGGCGCCCCAATCCAAATTTAGCTTCTTCATCGCACACAAAGCCTTATGCTCTAGCTCTACCGGTAAATGACAAGACTTCCCATATACAAGTTGGTAAGGAGACATACCTATTGGAGTCTTATATGCGGTGTGATAGGCCTATAGAGCATCATTATGCTTCCTTGACCAATCCGTTCTGTTAGCATTCACTGTCTTTGCCAAAATCTATTTGATTTCTCTGTTGGACACTTCAACTTGCCCACTAGTCTGTGGATGGTAAGGAGTGGCTACACTGCGGCGAACACCATATTTCTCAAGTAGCGCCTTGAACAACTTATTACAAAAGTGGAAACCTCTATCACTGATAATCGCCCTCGGTGTACCAAATCTGGAGAAGATATTTTTTTTCAAAAATGCAGTGACACTTTTACCTTCATTGTTGGGGAGCGCAACTGCTTCATCCCATGTGAACTCACAAATGGACCCATAAAATCAATGCCCCATACATCAAACAACTCTATCACCAATATAGGATTCATAGGAAGCTCTTGCCTCTTTGAAATCCCTTATTCTCTTTGGCAACGGTCACAAGACTTGGCGAAATCATGAGCATCTTGGTGTATGGTAGGCCAGTAGTACCCACACTGCAAAATCTTACGTTTAGTTTGAATACCACTATGATGCCCACCAACATGCGAGGAATGAAATGTTTCAAGTACACTCAACATCTCAACCTCGGGCACACAACGACGAATAATCCCGTCAGCACTACTACGATACTAGTAAGGCTCATCCCAAAAGAATTTCTTCACATCATGCATAAACTTTTTCCTTTGGTGAAAAGACATATCCGGGGGCACAATATCGCTTGCCAAATAATTAGCAAAGTCTGCGAACCAAGGAATCAGATCATGAGAAGCAGCCAATACATGTTCATCTGAAAAAGCATCATTAATTTCAGCCCTATCACCAAACTTTAGCATAGCCTCTTCCTCTAACCTGGACAAGTGATCGGCAACTTGATTTTCGGTCCCCTTTTTATCTTTTAACTTAAAATCAAATTCTTGCATCAACAATACCCATCTAATCAACCTCGTTAATTCATCTTTCTTCGCCATCAAATACCTCAATGAAGAATGGTCAGTATGCACTATGACCTTAGTACCAAGCAAGTAAGATCGAAATTTCTCGAATGCGAAAACCACCGCAAGAAGTTCTTGTTCTGTCACAGTATAATTCCTCTGGGCCACATTTAGAGCTTTGCTAGCATAGTAAATAGGGTGAATGATTTTCTCTCTCCTCTGTCCTTACACTACACCAAGCGCCACTCCACTCGCATCGCACATTACCTCAAACGGTTATCCCCAATCTGGTGAAATAATGACAGGTGCAGTGACCAACTTCTCCTTCAACTCTCCAAATGCTCTCAGACAAGCATCATCAAAATCAAACTTATACTCCTTTTCGAGCAGTTTGCACAATGGATGTGCAATTTTAGAGAAATCGTTGATGAACCTCCTATAGAAACCTGCATGCCCAAGAAAACTCCTAACACCTGTTACAGATATAGGTGGAGGAAGTTTTTCTATTACCTCGACTTTTGCTTTATCTACCTCAATGCCTTTCTCAGAAATTCGATGACCTAGAAGTATCCCTTCTTTCACTATAAAGTGGCACTTCTCCCAATTCAGCACCAAATTGCAATCTTCACACCTTTTAAGTACCTCAACCAAATGATTCAGACATCGATCAAAAGAGTCACTTACCACAGAGAAATCATCCACAAACACCTCAATAGTTTCCTCCACCATATCAGAGAATATCGACATCATACAACGCTGGAATGTCGCTGGAGCATAGCACAACCCAAATGACATCCGTTTGAAAGCAAAAGTCCCATAAGGGCAAGTGAAGGTGGTTTTCTCTTGGTATTCCGGAGCTATAGAAATTTGATTGTAGCCCGAATACCCATCAAGAAAACAATACCAACCCTTGCCTCCAAGTCTATCCAACATCTGGTCCATAAATGGCATAGGAAAATGGTCCTTTTCTATCCAAGCATTTAGCTTCTGGTAGTCCATGCAAACTCTCCATCCAGTCATGGTCTGCATCGAAACAAACTCATTTCTCTACTATCTTTAATGGGATAGATAACCCCCATCATCCAACCACTTGATGATCTCCTTTTTAACTATCTCTTGCATAGGCGGATTTAATCTTCTTTGGTGCTCAATACTAGGTTTGTGATCTGGCATGAGTTGGATTTTATAGGAACAAATATCGGAAGGAATCCCAATAATATCCGCAATAGTCCACCCAATAGCTCGCTTGAACCTCTTTAACACAGTTACCAAGCACTTTACTTGGCTCGCATTTAAATCTGCTGCAATGATGATCGGCAAAGTATTATCTCTACCCAAGAATACATACCTCAAATCTGGTGGTAGAGCTTTAACTCCAATTTTGGTGCCTCCACAATAGATGGTCTCGCAGGTGAGGACTCACGATTCTTCATGTCTAACTCATACTTCTTTGGTTTCGACCGATATTCACACCTATCAAGTGTAGCTACCAACTCATCATATTCTTCAATACCATCACTATCAAAATTCATCATAACTACTGCTAGTGCCTCGATACCTAGTTGCTCTTCAATTTGCACTTCTGGTCCACTCTCAACTCTGTAAGTTATAGCAGATACCGTTTGGAGCTCACCACTCTGCTTCATGGACCAACAAATATTGAAAGTTGCTTCTTTATTGTTCAGTCTGAACTTCATCAGCCCTTTCTCCATATCAACCAACGCACGCCCTGTGGCTAGAAATGGTCTCCCAAGGATGATGGGGACCACAAAATCAACCTCACAGTCAAGAATCACAAAATCCGCCGAAAAGATGAACGACTCCACTTTCACTAGCACATCATAGAGTATACCAATGGGCCTTTTCACGGTTCGATCGTCCATAAGTAACCGCATCGCAGTAGGCTTTGGATCACCTAGACCCAACTTCTTATAAATAGGCAATGGCATGAGGTTGATGCTAGCACAAAGATCACACAATGCCTTAGCAAAGTGTAACAACCCTATAGTACATGGGATCGTGAAAGTACTAGGATCTTCCTTCTTTTACACAAGAGGCCTTGTAGCAATAGCGCTACAATGCTACAATGCTGCATTCTATCATCTTCAAAACTCACAGACCTTTTATTTGTTACCATATCTTTCATAAACTTCGCATACCCAGGCATTTGATCCAAAGCTTCTATCAATGGCACGTTGATGGAAAGCTGCTTTAACATAGTAATAAACTTGTGATATTTACCATCTTCAGTCTTCTTCACTAACCTCTGTGGAAAAGGTGGTGAAGGTCTAGGTATGCGGACCACTTTCTGAGATATCTCCGCTTCTTTCTCAGTCACATTGTTAGACTCCTCTCTAACCTATACCACATCATCTTCTTTTCTAATCTCAACATCTACCACAGATGGCATAGGTGGATCAATGGTTTGCTTACCCCCTTGAGTACTAACTACCATACAATGACCATCATTTTTTGGATTCTGGATGGTGTTGCTAGGAAGAGTGCCATGTTGACGTGGGTTTACTGTAGTAGACAACTGAGTCATCTGTTGCTCTAGACGCTTTATTGACACTGCATGGACATCAACCTTTTAACCAATACCAGACAAGTCGTTTCTCATCTCCTTCACATTCTCATCACTTGCATCGAACCCTCTCATCATCTTCTGCATCATATATTCAATACGCGCCATATTGCCTCTAGTTTCTCTAGTACCGGATTCCCAATTTTGAGGAGGAACATAAGGTCCAACCCAATCGTTTTTGTTGCCATAGTTGTTTCGGGTGTAGTTGTTGTCGCGATTGAAGTTCCCATTCCTGACATATTGACCCTCTCGATTGTAATTGCCATAGTTCCAACCTTGGTTTCCTTGACCTTGGCACCACTTGTCCGTGTTGGATCCTTGGGAGTTTGGTTGGAAAACCCCCGTCTGATCATTCACCACATAAGCATCCTCATCATAGTAGCATTGTTCAATTGGTGGTGGAGTTTTAGTCAAGTAGTTTACATCATTTAACTTTTCTGCACTTCCGCTCACATGCTTTATTACCAACCCCAACTCGGTTCTCATCTGAGCCATCTCCTCACGAATCTCATCTGTAGACTGGTTGTTTTTAGTATGAATGGAAAATATGTTTCTCCTGGTATCCGATCTCCTAGTGCTCCATGCTTTATTGTTGCGAGAGATCTTCTCCAGTTTTTCTGCAATCTGCGCGTATGTGCACTCACCATATGATCCTCTAGCAATAGTATCAAGCACTGCTTTATTGTTGTCATCCTGACCTCGATAGAAATATTTCTTCAGCGACTCATCATCAATACGGTGATTCGGAACACCTCTTAAAAATACAGTGAATCTGTCCCAAAAGCTACTCATAGACTCTCCAGGTAATGCCACAAAATTATTGACCCTATCTTTGTGATTGAGCTTCTTGGACACTGGATAATATGTTGCTAAGAACACATCCCTCAGTTGGTCCCATGTATAGATTGAGTTATAAGGGAGCTCAGTGAACCATATAGCAACATCGCCTGTTAGTGATAGAAGGAACACTCGCAACCCGATGACATCCATATCCAAGTCTAGTCGACCTACACAACTTTTGCAAACCACCCTTAGCTTGGCTATGTGAGCATGTGGGTCCTCCGATGGTGACCCCGAGAACAAGCCCCTCGCTGTAAGCATCTGCATCAAGCTACTGGTCATAACAAATGTGTGCCCCGGAGGCAAAGGGGGTAGGACAAGAGGTCCATCAGAGTCAACAATATTGACGTTGCCCCTATAGTTGTCATGCGATCTTGGGCCAGGTGGACCTTGCACCCTCAATGCATATCCCAATTGAGTCAGTTGGAACCTGGTTGTCCCCACCAACTACCCTCGAAGGTTGCAACTCAACATCATCACCTAGATTGCCTCCGATAGGGTTAACTTGAACTCCTTGATTGTTCATTCTTCGCAAAGTTCGGTTCAACTCTGGATCGTAAGGAGTAAGTGGTTCACCCTGGCTCCGTGTACTTGGCATACACTAGAGTCAGAACCTGAGAGAGACAAAAGAAAAAGAAAAAGTAAAATTAGGAAATATTTGACTAAAGTTCAATAATGTAGTTAAAATAAATCTAAAAGCCAAATTTCCCCGGTAGTGGCACCAAAATATGATATGCTCAAAATACACCTCCCCAAAGAAGCATAAGCAATCATTACCAAGTAAAGAACCCAACTTGTAGGTTGGGATCAATCCTACAAGGAAAAATGGTTTAGACTTAACTTTAACCAATAATTATATTCGTTTAGTCAAATTACTTCCAGAAACAAGTAATTAAAGGGGGGGGGATTTGGGAAACAAATTGTAAGCATTTAGTAGGTAATCAGTAAACAAAAGTCAATTTTGGTTGTTATCAAGATAAGAGAATTAACTAGGGTATACGTGTTCCCCACAAGCTCATAACGCAGTAATCCTAGTAATATCAATCCTTTCCTAGTGTACTACATGCAAAGTGATAAGTTAGGTATATCTAAATCCTTGGTCCGACATCTAGAGAATTTTACCCCACACCTTGGTCTGGCTACGTGTGTATAATTTACTAACCCTTACCTTTACCTCATATTAGACATTACTTTCATGATCAATCAATTCCCAATCACAATTCACAACTTAAGAATTTGGGGTAAAACATGAGTTTATAAGATAAATCATCTTAATTGATCATTAATTCAACATTCTATTCATAATTCATCACATAAAAGCCTTTGAAATCGTTTTGAAATTGAACTCATGCATAAATTGAAAACTAGGGTTTTTGGGGAAAATTGGAAACTTGAAATCATCTTTGAAATTGGCTCCATGAAAGAAACTAAGTCATGGATGAAGACTACCATACCTTTTAGGGAAGAACTCCACAAAACTTGAGTGAAAATGGCAAGATCTTGAGGTTGAAAGCTTGAATCCTTCACCTCCAATAGAGGTTTCTAGAGAGAGAACTTTTGAGGAGAGGAGGTTTCTAATTTGGGTGTTTTGAAATAATGAAGTCTAAAGGGAGTTTAACACTTTTAAAACCCTTAAAATACTTTAATTAACCAATAATTACCGTTCCCCACTTAACTAAACTTAAAATGAATTTACCAAATGACCCCTAGCTAGGCCGAGACTTGACAGCAAACACAAACATGACTCACAAACCACCACCCACAGACCGTGGGTGGGTCCACGAGCCATACTGGAAAGTCTTTTATTGGTTCTATGGCTTTCCATTTGGGACCTTGACCCACTGAGGCCATTTATGGGGTGTGGATGAACCTACGGGGCATATGCCCCATCCATGAGTCACTTGATCTTGGGCAGGTTTTTAGTTTCTTGGGGTCTTGGGGGTTAGACTTTAGGGTCCTCCTCAAGGACCCCTTGGGTGGTCCTTGGGGAGTCGTACCTTGACGTTTAACACCTAAACCCCTCAACCTAAGCTCAGGAATACATTAAACAACCTCAAACCCCATACCAAACTCAGAAACAAACTCGTTAGGCTCTAGTTTAACTTACTAGTTTTTCGGGTCATTACAGTTGAGGGCATGCGTGATAGATTTTTAAAGGTAATTGGGATGACCACTTACCATTGATAGAGTTTGCCTACAATAATAATTATCATTCTAGTATTGGTATGACTCCCTTTGAAGCCTTGCATGGTAGGAGATGTAGGTCTCCGATTGGTTGGTTTGAGGTAGGTGAAATTACTCTTATGGACCCCGAATTGGTTTATGAAGCTATTCAGAAAGTTTGGCTCATTAGAGAGAGGTTGAGAACGACTCAAAGTAGACAAAAATCTTACACCGATGTGAGGAGAAGGGATCTAGAATTTGAAGTTAATGATTGAGTCTATTTGAAAATCTCACCCTTGAAGGGTGTAATGAGGTTTGGCAAGAAATGGAAACTTAGTCCCCGGTATGTAGGCCCATATCAAATTTTGCAACGTATTGGGAATGTTGCCTATGAGTTGGATTTGCCATATGAGTTGGCCCCGGTTCATCCGGTATTTCATATTTTCATGCTTAAGAAGTGTATTGGAGATTAGACGTCCATTATTACCCTAGAAGGGTTGGAAGTTGATGAAAGCCTTTTCTATGAAGAGGTTCCGGTAGAGATCCTAGACCGGCAAGTCAAGAGATTGAGAAATAAGGAAATAGCTTCCGTGAAGGTTTTATGGAGAAAACATTTAGTTGAGGGTGGTACTTGGGAGGCCGAGGCCAATATGAAGTCCCGATATCCTCATATTTTTCCTTCTACTCCTAATCAAGCTTTAGGTAAGTAGTTCCTCTTGAGTTTTAGTGTTTTGGAAGTCATGTGTGTTATATGAGCTTTTCCATGATTTCCTTGTGTTATGCATGTTCTTGATGAAATTCATGTTTAGTAATAAAATGAGTTTTCATGATTTATGTTCCTCATGTTGTTGTGCATGTAGTATGAGTTTCCTATTTGACTTCATGAGATGAATAGATGAACATGCTTTAGTATGCTCTTGAGTGTAATTTCATATTGGCTCCATGATGATGTGTTGAGCATTATTTTAGTTGGAGAAGGTAGTTCCCTCTATGAATATGAGAAATATTGAGTTTCATGCATATTGGGTTGTTAGATGTAGTTCCTACTTCCTTATATTGCATTGACTATGTTTTGAGATAGAGTTGATGTTTCCTCCTTTGAATGTGCATTATTTTGATGTTTCATGCATGATGGGCTGCTAGTTTTAAGTCTTCAATTCCATAAGATGTCTAGATCATCATTCGAGGACGAATGATCCCAAGGAGGAGATAATGTAACATTCCAAAAAACTAGTAGACTAAACTAGAGCCTAACGTAAGGGTTAGAGTTGTAAATAAATCCCGGTATTTAATATATATGTTTTTGGGTTTAAACATCTAGGTACGACTCCCCAAGGACCAATCAAGGGTCCTTGAGGAGGACCCTAAAACAAGGCCCCAAAACAGTACACCCACTAGGGGGACCTACGGGTAGTAGGTGGACCCACACCTCATGGATGGGGGTCGTGGTTCAAGGCCCTAGAAATTGGGCTGCAGAACCCCAACCCACGGTTCACTAGCATGCCAGGTCCACCTACGAACTGTGGGTGGTCACTGAAACTGCCATTTGGTAGTTAGACTTAGGGGTCTTTTGGGATTTTCCTTTTAATTAATTATTAAGTGATGTCGTTTTAGCCTATTTTTAAACACCTATATAAGTGTTTTACCCACCTAAACTAACTCATCTAAATCATAATTTCTAAATCCCCAAATCAAAACCAAACCCTCTAAAAAATATTCTCTCTAGAACTCCAAGGAAGAAGAAGAAGAAGAAAGGTGAAGTTAGGGTTGAAGGATCCATCCTTTCTACTCAATTTCGTGGGAATTCTTCAATAAGTTATGGTAGTTCTTCATCCATGGGTAGCCTTCACCCATGGAGCCCTTTCAAAACCCCCAATTTCAAAGTTAGAAAACCCAAAATCTAGGGTTTGACTCCAATCTCATGGATTCCTTTCGAATTCATTTTTTTTATTGGATTATGTTTAATTATGGATATATTGATGATTTTATATAATTTTAAGTTGAATTCCTCAAGAATCCATGAATTTCCCTATTTTTCTAAATTGGATCTATAAGTGCGGTGAATTGTAGAAAGAAGAGTATTATAAGATTATGCCTATAGTAATAATAGTAATTGAATCATGTTATAATCCATGTCTAATGTAGTAATTCTAGATATGTTGATTGAATGTGATCTATGGTCCTTGAAGGGTAATGCATGAGAAATATGTATGTTTATGAGGTTTATGTTTATGCATTTATATCACTTTGAGAGTAAAGTGAATTTGATTATGATCTTATTGTTGTGCTGATTGGATGATTATCCCTATATACACCCTTATGAATGAATATGATATGAGGTTAAAGGTTTGTCACATGTAGTGATTCTAAGGTTGGAAGACTAGTCTCACATGTTGAATCTATGGGCTTTAGTATGAGTTATGGTGGATTGAGTGTCAAGACATTCTTCCATAATTATGAACTTAATTCAAGACTTAATATGAAATCAATGGGAATTAATACTTAGCACCGTGTTGATATGAATATGAGATGAAAGCTTATACACTAGTTGAGTCCGGCTTTCCAAATGAGTTCCTTCTACCATAGTTGAGTCCGGGTTTCCAGAGTATGTATCTCATGAAATGGAAACCTTATACCTTAGTTGAGTCCAGGTTTCTAGAGGCAATCTCATTATCCCATAAACTATGTGCCCAAAGAGGTCTTTAGCTAGTGGATCCACCTAAGCTAAAAGTATGGTTCTACCTTTTGCAAGTAGGACAACCCTTTTTCGGTGTGAGGTAGACACCAAATTCCATGGTAAGCTCACATGTTCTATGTCGGTTAAGGCTAATCTCCTACTATGATAATATGAACAAGAATATGAGTTATGAACTATAGTTACTCAAGAAGATTTCCTCAGAGTGGGTAGGATTATGGGATCTTATTCATGCATTGCACAAGGATGCTTTAAGGGTATTTATGGTATGTTTCCATCATGTTGTGATGATCTATATGTTGAATATGCTTATGACTTATGCTTTTACACTAATCTTCATGATGAATCTTAAACTTTGTAAAGTGCATGCTTTTCAACTAAAATGTGTTTTTTAAAGGTTTTTATTCATGATTATCATACCTAGTGCAATTTTGTACTAACCCATATTTTCCTATATTTTCCAAAGTGTAGGGTCCGGTTCTTAAGGCGATCATTATTTGATTCAATCTTGGATTCGACTATTCTCCTAGCTTGTGGTGAGTCCTCATGAGTCGAGGACAAATGTTTTCATTTGAGCTTCATTATTGTACTTTCATTTTCAGATTATGTTGTTTTGGGCTGTGACCCTATTTTGACTCAAGTATTGTAATAGATGGCTAATTGAGACAAGTCTAGGCTTCCGCTTTGCTTTTATGAAACTTTTGGACTTAAATGTGTTTTTACTCTTACTGATCTAATGCTTTATGTTATGATGTGCTATGTGGATTACATGGTGCCTTTATGTATATTATGTGCCTTGTTACGTCTACGGGGTACCCTTGGGTCGTGACAATTTGAATCATGAAAAATGAAGGCCAAGTAGCGTCATGGTGTGTACGAGCATGAAAGGGGAGCTCAAAACCACAAACATAAACTTGAACTGATAAAAAGGAAGAACATACACACCTCATTTCAACTCAACTCAACTTAATTCAATGATACTCAAACTCAGAAATACGCAATTCAATTCAATATAAAAGCAACTAGAAAGATGCAATATAAGGAAAGCTTTTAAAACAATATATAATAACTCAATGTATTTAAAAATACAATAATAAGCTCTTTTACTCTTATTTGGGAGCTTCTCTAACCGACAACCATCACTATGAGCTATGTGATGATACAACGTCTTGCCCACGCAGCCATAATTGTCCTATACATTACTGGAGTATAAGACATCCTCAACTAAGTGGATCCATAGCTATGCTTAAAAAGCAATAAGGAATCATTTAAAAAGTATGACCCTTTACCCATGTTGGCATACATGTTTTATGAGGACTTTGAGTTGTCTGAACTCGTCCCCATATCGGTGCTCAATAATACTCCCAATAATATAACTCATGCTCATATGTTTATAGTGCTCAAAAACTCCTCATGAACTCATTTGGAAATCAAAGTTTACTCTCATTTTAAATGTAAAACATTTACTATTGGGATTACATAGTTCCCTTATATTCATTTTGAAAACATGTACTCGACTCTCCTCATCCTCAAGATCAAGTACTCAAGTAGTAAAACAAGTTTTAAAAGATTGTAAAAGACTTCTCAAAATGACTCAAAAAACTCTCTTAAACTTGACTCTTAATCTTTTCTTGAATTTGAAATGTGAATTCAAGAGTTATGATTCATGATATATAAGATCTCTTGATGATTCATGAAGGTTTAAATTGTTAGGATTAGGAAAGGAATGGAAGCTCGACTCAAAGGAACAAGTGCGGAATGCAAAGGAAGAAAAAAATTGGCCTGACACTTTGTGGCGCAGGGGTGGCATGCCACACTAGGCCTCCCCTTAGTGGGGTTGGTTTGTGGCACAGTGCTGGCTCCCCACACCAGTCTTGTTGGCACACCGAGGGCGCGACACCCCAACCTTTTTCCAGAAAATTCCATCGAATATTTCTTCTCAATTTTTTGCCCTAATTCACCTAGAATCGATTGATTTCTCGCAAACTCTCTTAGATTCACATACCCAACATAAGTAAATGAAAATCTACTCAAATCTCCTCAATAACAACCCTCAAACTCAAAACCCTCACCTCAAGAACTCATCAAAACCCATTTACAAAGAATGAAGAACGAAACCTCAAGAAAATTCATCAAGAACCCCAATACATGGATTTTATGGACGAAATTTTATCAAGAAACTCATGATTGGCTTGAGGTTGAATGAACCCAATCACTATGAAAGCTTAAACACCTCATAAGGATTAAATCCTTGGTGAAATTCCTCAAAGATCTCAAGAATCTTGATCGCTTGAAGATTTTCTCCCTTTTTCTCCACTTGAACTTTTCCCTAACCTTGCAAACGTCTTAAACTTTAGCGTAGACTGATTTTAATCAAATTTGACCCCTAATTTGGTGGATAAATGTATGGACTAAGTTGAGTAAGGAAAATACCAAAATACCCCTCCATAATTCGAATGAATTTCCTTAACTGTACAGGCTGAACTCAAACATGCATATTTCCCTCACCCAAACTCAAAATTTAGCAAACTCGGTGGTATTGGAAAGAGTACTCAAAGATCTTTCATTTGATATCTAATGGGCCACCTTAATCATCATGTGCTGAAAGTTATGGTCGTTTGAAATTGACCCAAAACTCACAATTTAAGACTAAGTTGCACAAATCTCAAATTGGTTATTTCTAATTTAGTTATTTCTAAATTTAGCCTTTTCTTAGACCAAGTGTTACATTACTAATGACTGGTTCATATGTTATTTAGATTCTGAGATATGATTTTTATGAGCTAATATTTATATATTAAATTTCTTTCATAAGTTCGAATATTATTGACTTCAATGTTTCAAAAACCCGCTACCATTTATTTGGTCATAATATTCTTTGTGCAACTTTTATGTAGTAGTACTTTCTGTTGGTAACAACTATAATACTTTGTGTACTAAAAGGTAGGTTTGCATTCAATAAATACTAATCCACTATATACATATATTTAATAAAATAATAAAAAAGAAACGGTTTAATAGAAACAATAAATTGTGAAATGTATTAATCCAAATGGCAACAAATGTATCAAGGTTAATATTGTGTGATATTTTTAGGATACAATATTTATATCAAGCGTTGATGAAATTTTTAGTATTTTATTAAAAAAATAATATTATAATTTTATCAACTAAAAGTTCTCCTTTTATTTTTGATAAGTTATTTTTGCGAGGATTTGTTTAGTTCTTTTGTCTTCATTGTAGTTTGGCTTTAACTTTTTATGTCTTCTAAATTTGTTTATGTTTGCATGTTTATGTTCTACCGATTACTTTTGTGATTACATACATTTATCTAGATGCATTATCAATCTATTTAGATTTTTCTTTTCCGCTTAACCCTATATAGTATTTAAGAAGACCAATGTTCCATGGTTTCTTACTATCCACTATACTTGAAATATATATATATATAACTTATGCCAATTAGGATGGGATATACGTTCAATATACAAAAAAATAATAATTATATTATAAATATAAATGAGAAGCTCACAATCTAAAGTCGAACTATCAAAATGTCCATGACAATTAGTTTATAGGTTATTTTACCCTCCAATGTTGAGGGCATACCAATGGTTAACCCACAATTTCTGTCCATGATTTTTTTCTCGCTTGGTTACGAGACTAGAGCAAATTTTCTCGAGTTACGGTCTAATATATGTGTCAACGAACGGATTCTCTTGCTGCCGATACGAGGAATTATTAAATATTGTTCCTACAATAATTTAGGTTTAGATGAATGACATTTATTGTGCTCTATTTGTATGATTTGGAGAAATGTATATAATTCTTCTTCATGTTTTTGCAATTTTTTTCAAGGGCAATCAATACATTTATTAACTATTTAAGTAGTAATTCATTGATATATTCATATCATGATACATTACATGAATTATCTTAATTATCTTCATATATTTCTTGTTTGGTGTCAAATGCATAGTTCTGTTTAATGAATTTTATTTTATGACTAAAATATAAATGATAAAACTAACATGGTTAAGTTCACCTTTTTCATATTTTATAACTTAACTTTTTAAATAAATCAAAAACCCTACATTTCATTTAGCCGTCGCACTCTTTTTCTTTGGAATGTGAATAGCCTTCATGATTCTGTAGTTGTTACTTCAATGATATTCTTGAAGTGATGAATGTTCTTAAGGATGTACTTGAAGAGGGCTCACAAATTGCATCTAGTAAGATTAGACACATTCATTACTTGTAGAATCACCTTTGAGTAACATCCTACATGTTAATTCTATAAGAATGTAACTTCACCTTCATCTGACTTTACATGTTAAAACTTCACCAAAAAATGATTGTTAACTCTTTGTTTAGTTGTCAACATAAGTGAATAATTTTATATCTGTGTTATTAATATATATTTGTGTTTAGAATTTTTATTGTAAGTTTTTCTATAATATAGTAAAGTGATTTTTTTTCTATTCCAAAGTTAACTGGAAGAGGCAGATTCATATTGAAAGAGACTTATGATTTTTTATTTATTGTAATTTAAGTTAATTCATAGATCTTCTTGTTAAGTGGTGATTAATCGTTCCATTATAGACATATTAAATGCTAAGTTGATAACCATTGATTTGTTGCATTGCAAGTATTTGATCTATTGGTTTTCTAGGTTTATGTTTAAAGCTATATATATGGTGCATTTTTAGTCAAAAAACAATCCGAAGACGGTAGGAGTCAGGATTACTAGTGTTTTGCATGATTTGTTCAGTTTTTTGACAAGGCATCGAGGAGATTGATGATACTATATATATATATATATATATAGTGTTTACTCACAAATGTGTATCTTATGTCATGATATCCAAATCACTCCTACAATGTTTACATTCCACTTATTTCAAGCTGAAGCGGGTGATGCTCAATTGCAAAAAGATTTATGTTTCTACATCGGGAGGTATTTGAAGAAACATAACATCTCATGCACTACATATTATTTTTCAGTTTGAAATATAAGATTTAGTGTGAAACTGCTAGACTTTAGTAGTACAATAATTTCCTTATTATAAATGGAGTCTTATTTAAGTAAACTATATATGTGTGTGTGCAATTCATAATTGTAGTTTTGTTTGTTCGAGGAGGCAATTCTTAGTTTGTATTTTTTTCCAGAATGTACAATATATCATAAATCAAAAAAATTTCTTTCCTGATTTGTTTTAATTTGTTATTTATCATTCAACTTCAATTATTTAAATTTACTTTGAAGGAGGAATATTTTCTTTGTGTAAGATTATCCCTTTATAAGAAATTTAAGTGTTTAATTTGAAAAGAATAGAGACACTACTCCTACGTTCCTATAGGACTACACTGATAAAGTGACATTTGATAGGAAAAGCTTCGCTCAAAGTGGGACTTTACTGTACGAATCTTGATTAATCAACTTCAATCATTTTATCAATTCGATATCATATCTATTTATATAGGATATGGTTTCAAAGTTTGAAAGTTTATCCTACATTGCCAGATCCCAAAACTTAAAATATGTTCGATGATAATGCTCGAATTTCCTCCTTAAAATAAATTAAAGGGACATCGGTCGTAGTCAATAAAAATCCCAACGAAGAGTCAGGGTCGAATCCCACAAAGAATGATATATCGTATAGAATTCCTATCAAGAAATTTTGATTTTAAGATCGCTCATTTTTAATATTAACATGTGGGTGGATAATTCCACCAATTCAATAAAAAGTTTTGGTTATCAATTATCACAATTAAACTAAAATTTTGATGAATTTAAGAGTAACGAAGCAATCTTGGCGCGGGGATTTGAAATTGATGTCACATGGGGGTAATTGTTCTGATTTATAGTGATGAACAATAATAAATAGCGTAGGTCATCTTTAATGACGCTAATTATCCTTCGATCTCATAGCATCTATCAATAGAATCTCTTTGCGGTCTCATCCAAACGCCAAATTAAACATCCAAATACCTTACTCTATTCTTTCTTTAGAAATAGCGAAAATAGATCAGACCCATAACCTTTATTTTCAAGAAAGATACAGACACCAAACCTAAATTGCTATTATCGGACTAATTACCCACTTCAATCAATCTCTTTCGAGCATCGACCAGATATCAGAAGTAGGAATTAAGTTTGCAACCTGAACTCATAAATTAATCTAATGCTAATTATCCCAAACTCATGTATGAACAGCAACAAAAAAGAGCATAACACAGTACCTACTACATCAAATAGATACTCAACCCCATAATTGCACCCAAAGATCTTGGGGTTTTAGCCACATGTCACAAAAAAAGAAGAAGAAAGGAGCCATGTATAACATGAAATTAAACAATTACAAGTAAACCTACTTTGGAATCAACTTTAATTTATAAAATTCAAGAGCAAAGTTGTAATACCCCCAAAGCTAGAAAGTGTTCTTCACAAGGGCCAAGTGTTCTCTCTCTAAACTCAATTTTGAACTAATGTTTTCAGACCTATTTTCCTCGTTTAAATTTCTATCTCCTTTAGGAAATTTATAATTTCAAAAAATTTGGCACAAAATGTCACGCCCCAATCCTACACACTGGGTGGGACTGGCACTCGAGAACCATTGCTAGCCCCAAGCGAACCCTTGGCCTGGCTAGACTCTCAGCAGAAGACTTACTCAATAGAAAATGTACTTGAACACAATCTTGAATAAACTGTCTGTAGATAAACTGAAAATGTTTAGAAAATAACATTCAACTTAGACAAAATGGCAACTCAAGTATTTAAATCAAAGACCTGGAACATCAAGACTAAAGAACTCATATCTAACTATCTATAAAGCCTCTAGATACTAAGAGGGATGTTGGGACATGACCCCCGATCAGCCTAACAACTGAAAATAGCCAAAAGCAATAAAACAAAACATAACCAAAGGGATCCTCCGGAAAGCAAGGAGGCTCACCAACTGACTCTGAGTGCTCGACTAGATCAACGAGGTGCTGGATGCTGATCCTGATTACATGTATCTGCATCATAAAATGATGCAAGCTAAATGACATCAGTACAGTGAATGTATGAGCATGCGAGGGGAAAACTAAACACGACATAAGCTTGAAATGAATATCGAAAGAAACACTTACCTCAACTTTACTCCAGTCATGAATACTCAACTCAATGCAGAAATAAACAATAGTAAATATGTAGTTTATATAAGGCATTTACAACAATAGGTAGCAACTCAAGGTGTTAAAGAAATATAATAACAACTCAATTTATATATAAATTAGTGTACTTTTGTGGGAGTTTCTCTAATCGACAACCATCACTATGACCTAATGTGATGATACAACTTTTAGCCCATGCTACCAAAACTGTCATATAACTTGCGGGGAAATAGAACACCTCAACTAAGTGGATCCACTAGTCTATGCTCAAAAGCACTAAGGAATCATATACATTGTATGACCCTTTTTACCCACGATGGCTAAATGGTTTATAGAGACTTGAGTTATTGTGAACTCATCCCCATATCGGTACTTAGTACTACTCCCAAACTACTAATCTCATATGTTTATAAATAAAACTCTTTCTGTGTTTTGAGATAATTACTCAAAACTAGCTCAAAGGCTCTCTTGAAAATCGGTGTTTCTTCTCTAGTTTAAATGTGAAAACATTTCCTCTTTTGGGAATACATAGTACCGATATACTCTTTTGAAGAAAGAATTTTGATCTTTACTCTTTACTCAACTCAAAACTCAAGTGTTAAAACAAAGTTAAAATGTTTGCAAAAGACTTTTGAAATGACTCTAAGAACTCTCGAGACTTGGCTCTTAAATTTCCTTGAATTTGAATTTATGGATTCAAGGATTGTGACTGTGATACAAAGGATCTCATTATGTTTAGGAGTGTTTTTAGATAGTTAAACATGAGAAACGATCAAGAAATCACTGCCTGAAAGTAACTCCGCGACGCGGAGATGCATTGAAATATTTGGTCACGAAATAAATTTTGAGTCAGAAGGGTCTGTGACCGCCCCACGACGCGGAAGAAAATATGTGAATTGGGGGGGGGGGGGCAGGTCCACGACGCAAACTGGTCTCCAAATTCGCCCGAGTTTTCCTTCTTTGTTTTCTAACCCCAATTCGCCAAAATTCAATTTGTTTTCTCAAACTCTCTTTAGATTCAAATACACAGTATATGTACACAAGAACCTAACTCAAAACAACTCTATACATCGATGCAATAATCTCAAGAACTCCTCAATTTCAGCCTAATTCAAGAATGAAAGCAAATTCAAGAACACATATCAAGAAAATCAAACTTTTAACCTTTTTAGAACGAATTTCATTGAACTAAACATGATTGGCGCATGGGTGAACGAACCCAATGCTATGAAAGTCTCACATACCTCATAGGATTGAATCCTTGGCCAAATCCCCAACCAAAATTGCAAGAACTTGACAAATCACGAAATTTTCTTCTCCTTTCTCCTCTTGAGTTCTTTCTCCAAAAACGCTAGTGTGTTTTGGTAAATGCGTAAACTGAAATAATTCAGTTTAGACCCCAAATAATTTACTAAAAACGGATTTAATTAATTGGGTAATGAAAAGACCAAAATACCCCTCTAAAATCCGGTTTTGACTTTTCTTATCTAGACAGCCCGACTTCAAATAGGCATATCTCCTTTATACGAACTCGAAATTGAGCAAACTTAATGGAGTTAGAAAGATAACTCAAAGATATTTCCTATGATATCTTGTACCACACCTAAGTCATCCTGAACTAGGAGTTATGGTCCTTTAAAGTTGACCCAAAACTCATGCTTAACTTAATTTGTCAAACTTTTCAAATTTGATTATTTCCAAAAATGGTTTCTTTCAAACTCGAGTTCTTTCTAGTTATTTCAAATAGAGAGGTGTTAAAATATCTCCACCTTGGGAACATTGGTCCTCTAATGAGATTACTCTTAGAAGGCTAAGTGCGTAACGCCAAATATTCAGTTCAAACACCCAACAAGCAAATCTAACACATCAAGCATATCAATTAAAGAGTACTAAAAAGAGAATTAGTACCTTGGTATGAAGTTTCTCCGGGCTCAAAGATATCTGGATACGTCTTCTTCATATCCTCCTCAGCTTCCCAAGTAGCTTCCTCAATAAACTAATATCTCCAAAGAACTTTGACTGATGCTACTTCATTGGTCCTCAACTTACGAACTTGGCGATCTAGAATCTGAACAGGAATCTCCTCATAAGACAAATTATCCTTGATACCAATATCTTCAGTAGGTATGATAAGTCAAGGATCACCCATACACTTTTTAACATAGAAACGTGAAATACCGGATGAACCGCCACTAACTTTTGTGGTAGCTCTAACTCATAAGCTACATTACAAATCCTTTTGGATATTCTGTAAGGACCAATATATCGGGGACTAAGCTTCTCCTTCTTACCAAATCTCATAACACCCTTCATGTGTGAAACTTTCAAGTATACCCAGTCATCTACTTCAAACTCTAGGTCTATTCTCCTGACAACGGTGTAGGATTTCTAACAACTCTGTGCTATTTTCAACCTCTCTTGAATGACTTTCACTTTCTCCATAGCTTAATGAACTATGTCTAGTCCTATCAACCCAGGTTCACCAACCTCCAACCACCCAATTGGAGATCTGCATCTTCTTTCATAAATAGCTTTATACAGAGCCATCTGGATTCTAGAGTGGTAACTATTGTTGTAAGCAAACTCAGTGAGAGGTAGGTGATCATCCCAATTACCCTTGAAATCAATCACAAAGGCTCTATCTATTAGTATTTGACAAAGAACATAATGGAATTTAACAAGCAGTAACTGGAATCAAAGGTTTGCAAAATAGTGTCAACCGGTAATAGAATGTAGCTATCTCTCAACATATCTTCTAAAGTCTGAATAATGCGCTCTGCTTGACCATATGTCTGAGGATGAAAAGCAGTACTCAAGGTCACCTTTGAACCCAAACCTTTCGGGAATGACTTCCAAAAAAGTGCAGTAAATTATGTACCTCTATCTAATATAATCAAAACTGGCACCCCATGAAGTCTAACTACCTCTTATAGATACAACTTCGCATAATCCTCTGGTTAATGGGTCGTCTTCACTAGCAAAAAGTGGGCTGATTTTGTCATTCGATCTACAATCACCCAAATCAAATCATGTTTCCTATGGGACTGCGGCAAGCAAGTAATAAAATCCATATTGATAATCTCCCACTTCCATTCTTGAATCTCTATTATTATGTGCCATACCACCAGGTCTTTGATGCTCTACCGTAACTTTTTGGCAATTCAGACACTTAGCAACAAACTCTCAAATGCCCTTCTTCATACTACTCCACCAATAAACCTCTCTCAGATTATGATACATCTTTATGGAACCTGGATGGATAGAATATCTGGAGCTATAAGCTTCCTCCGTGATCCTCTCTTGAAGTTCATCCACCCTTGGCACACACAATCTACCTTGATATCTCAATACACTATCTCCCCCTTGTTCAAAATTCATCACATTTTGCTTATGAAGATTTAACTTTAATTCAAGCAAAGTAGGATCTTGGTCTTGCTTTTCTTTTACTTCTGACACCAATGATTATTCATCCCAATTCATCACCACTACTCCTCCCTCGGTGGAATCCATTAATCGAACTCCTAATCATGCAACTCTATGCACATCTTTTACTAGTTCTTTCTTCTCTCAACATGGGAAGTACTACCCATAAACAACCTACTCCAGGAATCAACAACAACATTAGCCTTACCTGGGTGATAGATGATACTCATATCATAATCCTTGAGTAACTCTAACCACCTCCTCTGTATGAGATTAAGCTCTTTCTAACTAAACACATACTCAAGAATCTTGTGATCAGTGAATACATCTACATGAACACCATACAAATAATGACGCCATATTTTCAAAGTAAATACTACGACAACCAACTCTAGATCACGGGTTGAATAATTCTTCTTGTGAACTTTTAGCTGTCTGGAGGCATAAGCTATAACTTTACCATTCTGCATTAACACACAACCCAAACCAACTCTGGACGCATCACAATACACCATAAAACCTTGAGTACCTTCTGGTAATGTCAATACTGGGCAGTAGTCAACCTCTTTTTCAATTCCGGAAAGCTTTTCTCACAAGCTTGACACCATTGAAACTTAATTTTCTTGTGAGTCAACTTGGTGAAAGGGGATGAAATAGATGATAATCCCTCTATGAACCTTCTATAATATCCAACCAACCCTAAGAAACTCCTAATATCAGTTGGAGATGTGGGTCTAGGCCAATTCTTCACTGCCTCTATTTTTTGGGTATCAACTCTAATCCCATCACCGGAAACAATGTGGCTTAAGAATGCCACAGACTCAAGCCAAAACTTACATTTAGAGAACCTAGCATACAACTCCCTATCCTTTAGAGTTTGGAGAACTATTCTGAAATGACTGTCATGATCTTCCTCACTCCTCGAATAAATTAGAATGTCATCAACGAACACAATAACAAACATATCTAAATAAGGCTTGAATACTCTATTCATAAGGTCCATGAATGTTTTAGGTGCATTGGTTAAACCGAACGACATGACCAAAAACTCATAATGACCATAACAGGTCCTGAAATTTGTCTTTGGAATATCATATTCCCTTACCCTCAACTGATGGTAGCCTGATCTGAGGTCTATTTTCGAAAAACAAGTCGCACCTTGAAGTTGATCTAAAATGTCATCAATTATTGGAAGAGGATACTTATTCTTGATGGTAACCTTGTTCAATTGATGGCAATCTATACACATCCTAAGGGAACCATCCTTCTTTCTCATAAATAAGACCAGAGCTCCCCAATGTGAGACATTTGGTCGAATAAAACCTTTCTCTAGGAGATCTTTCAACTGCTCCTTTAACTCTTTCAACTCTGTTGGTGCCCTTCTATATGGAGGAATAGATATGGGACAAGTATCAGGAAGAACATTTATAACGAAGTCTATTTCTCTCTGAGGAGGGACTCCGGGAAGATCATCTAGAATCACTTCGGGAAACTCTTTTACAATAGGAACTAACTCAATAGGAGACGTGTCAACACTAGAATCATTAACTCAGACTAAGTGATAGACACACCCCTTGGAGACTAAATTTCTCACCTTAAGGTACGAAATAAAATGATCCTTAGGCTTTGCTAAACTACTCTTATACTCAAAGACTGGCTCATTAGGAAACTGGAACTTAACAACGCGAGTTCTACAATCAAGGAGGCATAACAGGCATGAAGCCAATCCATACCTAGAATAACATCAAAATCAACCATGTCTAACTTAATTAAATCAGCCATGGTGCTCTTGTGATTCACGAAAATAGTATAACCAAGATAGACTCTCTCAACTAGAATGGACCCACCAACAAGTGTACAAAACTGAAGGACTCACAAAGTTTCTCAGGAAGAATATCAAAATTCATCGCAACATAAGGAGTCACAAAAGATAAACTTGCTCCTAGGTCTACCAAAGCATAAATATCATAAGTAAAGACTTTGATCATACCAGTGACAACATCTGGAGAATTCTCTTATTCTTGGCGACTAGTGATAGCATATAGGCGGTTTGTTCCTCCGCCAACTCCTGAAGTAGATCCTCTAGATGCAACTCTGTATGGTGGAGCAACTGATAAAGATTAGGATCTATTGCCCTGCTTCCCATTACTTTGCCGATTATTAGGGTACTCCTTCATGAAGGGACCCTCTTGACCACACTCAAAACAACAAGTGGAGCCATCGCGACACTTACCTAGGTGGTTCCTACCACACTTAGCACATGTAGGAGCCCAGTTACCTCCTTATGCCACACTGCCTTGAGTGTCACACCCCGAAACTACCCCAGGATGAGGACGCGGGACCTAGGATCACGAGTGACCCCAAGATAACCATGCTAGCATATCATAAGCATACTTAATAAACTGAAGTAAGGAAATACTATGCGGAAGCTAAATCGTAAGATAAACTGCAATGATGAGGAATACTCATAAACTAGTTGAATATATAAAAAAGAAAGTTTAACAACTAAAAGGTCAAAATCAAATGGTAAAGTTGAATCTAACTATTTGTGAAAATAGCCTCTAACTGACTAGAAGTATTGGGACATGCCCTAATTAAATCTAGCAAAAATTGAAACTATGACTAAAAGCAAATGAAACATGTCTGTTGTCCTTGGAGAATGAGGACTCACCACTGATGCTTCTGAGCTGAAGATCGGGAACCGATCTATGCATGATCTGGAAGATGAGAACCTCGACCTACATCACGAGAAGATGTATCACAGAGTACGCATCAGTACTTGAAAGGTACTGAGCATGCATGATAGAATACAGCCGAACAATAAACACAACTGAACCAAAACATATATCTAAACAATAATAAGAGATAAGCATGATATTATACGGAGAATACTGAACATGAACTAATTGAATACAATGACCCAGTTTATAACATGTTGAGACTGAGATTTGACTGTAACCGATAACATGGTCAATGCAATAGAATCTGACTGTAAGGGGGGTACTAATAACCGACATAAAACCACATGAAGTAAATGTGGAGTCCAATGTATATACCCCATCGAGAGGACCCAATACATTGTGCCAGAGGTATAGAGGCATGAATGGCGTGATCACTAAAATGTAAGGCCTACAGAGGGGACTTATAAACCTATGGGGGCACATAGTTCTGGAACTTGAGGGTGACTAACCCTAGTCTACTCGGTATTAAGCTACTCTCAATTGATTATGTAATTAACAATTTATGACTGAATTTCTGTAATACTGGATAGCTCAAAATATTGACATGCTAATTGAAAATGCAACATTAATGTACTAATAATGAAACATTCAAATGTGAGGCATGTATATCTGAAATAACTGGCCTAGCGTGTGTAATTCATGAACTAAAAGAACTACATAGCAAGGGTTCTATATTTATTAAAGAATCTACACAAATCGATACAAAAATCATGATAATCTGATTTGGATCATTCTAACAGCTAAAACCCAACAATTTCTTACATTCAAGAGACCCTAGGTCTAGATAATATTAAGGGAATCAAGATTCTGACTGAAATCTAGGGACCTAATGGGTGAAAGGATCCCACTAGTGAAATCCACATATTTGGTGCCGAAATTCACGGAGAAATCTTTCAATTTTGGGGCAGGAACTGATGAAAAATCGTTGCATTCTTGAACTAGTCTTGGTCGAATTTCTCCTCTGTTTTGCTCTAAGTTTGATGAATTTTTTTTATGAATAATTGATTAGGGTAAATTCTAATTAGTTTACTAGGCTAAAATTGACCAAAACCACATAGTTTAGGGGTTCAATGACGTATTTTATGGGTTCAATGCAAAATCAAAAGACCAAATGACCGCTCACTTAAAATCTAATGAAGCCACCAATGGGACGGATCGACGATCCGTGGACTGATCCATGATCGGTCCTGTCATTCTGTAGATCGACTTTAGAGGATGGGTTCTGGGAGGTCTCGAGGGTCTCTACCTATGGAGTGATCGACGATCCGTGCACTGATCTACGATCCATCCTGTCAGTCCATCAATCGACTTCAGATGATGGGTTCTGGGGCCTTAATCCATGGATCTGGACCACAATCTATGATCTGACCTACGGTCCATGGGTCCCGCCATGGGTCATGCCTTAGAAAAATTTCTTGGCTGATTCTGGGGAGGGCTGCAGGTGGCCATCCATGGACCACCATGACGGATCATGGGGGGCAACTATGGGTTGCATCTGCAACTTCTGAAAATTTGTTGGTTCAGTATATTTTTGGATACATGGTGTTACATTATCTCCCCCTTGGGAACATTCATCCTCAAATGAAGTCTAAACTAGTTGTATAGGGAGGGAAAGAGCTGCAAACCCTGCCACTAATTTCTAGAAACTGATTTATGACTGAACTAAGTTCCAAGCTAAGGACGTGCAAATAAGCTGAAAATGCAAGTACAAACTTAAGGAACATGATACTAAGACTGAATCTGCGCATGAATGACTTAAATGCTAAAGAGTAACTATTACCTAAAGTTGTAATGTAACTAGAAGGAAAGAGATGAGGATACTTTGCCTTCACGGCTGCTTCTGCTTCCCAATAGCTCCCTCTACGGACTGACTCCTCCACAAAACCTTAACTAAAGCGACTTCTTTGTTTCTCAACTTTCAAACCTGACGATCAAGGATTTAAACTGGTACCTCCTCATAAGTGAATCTATCCTTCACAGTCACACTTTCTATAGGTACTATAGATGCTGGATCACCCACACACTTCTTCAACAACAAAATGTGAAAAATCAGATGCACTACTGCTAGTTTTGCTGGCAACTCTAACTCATAAGCAAATTTACCAACTCTTTTGAAGATCTTGTAAGGGCCTACATATCTAGGACTGAGCTTTCCTTTCTTGCCAAATCTCATCACCTTATTGGTGACACTTTCTGGAAAAACCAATCAACAACTTGGAACTCTAATTCCCTTCTCCTTACATATGCATAGGACTTCAGGCGAATTTGGCCAGTGTTAAGTCTATCTCTAATAAGTTGCACTTTCTCCATAGCATCATGAACTGAATCTAGCCCAATCAAGGCTGCTTCACGTACTTCAAACCAACCAACTGGAGATCTACATATACGCCCATACAATGCCTCATAAGGGGCCATCTGAATGCTGGAATCATAACTATTATAGTAGGCGAACTCTATAAGAAGAAGGTGATCATCCCAACAATCTTTGAAATAGATCACACAAGCTCTCAACATGTCCTCTAAGGTCTAAATAGTGCGCTCTTCCTGACCATCTGTCTGTGGATGAAATGTTGTGCTATGGTTAACCTGAGTACCAAGACCTTTCTGAAATGATTTCAAGAAATGAGAGGTAAACTGAGGACCTCTATCTGAGATGATAGAAAAAGGAATCCCACGCAACCTGACTATCTCATTTATGTAAAGATTGGTGTAGTCCTACTCCGAATTCGTAGTCTTCACAGCCAAAAAGCACGCAGACTTAGTAACTCTATCAATTATCACCCAAATGGGGTCATGCTGTCTGCGAGTACGAGGTAAACCTGTAATGAAGTCCATGTTGATCACTTCCCACTTCCAAGTAGGAATATTGATCTCTTGATTCATATCTCTTGGTTTCTTATTTTCTACCTTCACTTGCTGGCAATTACGACACTTAGCCATAAAATCTGCTATATCCCTTTTCATACCATTCCACCAAAACACTTCCCGTAGATCACGGTACATCTTAGTGGCATCTGGATGAATAGACTATCTAGAATTATGGGCTTCTGCAAGAATCTGTTGTGTCAACTCACCCACCTTAGGAACACATAATTGACCTTGATAGCGAAGCACACCATCTCCCCATTGGGAGAATACCTCAACTCTCTACTGATGGACTACACCCTTTAGTTGAAGCAATATAGGATCACTGTCTTGCCTTTCCTTAACCTCCGCTACCAATGAAGATCCTGCCCCATTCTGAACTATTACACCACCATCTGATATACTCATAAGACGAACTCCTAAGCGATCAAGTCTTTGAACATCCTTTGCTAGTTCCTTTCTTTGTTCCTCAACATGTGCTACACTACCCATAGATAGTATACTAAGAGCATCTGCTACTACATTGTCCTTACCATGATGGTAATGCACACTCATATCATAATCCTTGAGGGACTCAAGCCATCTCCACTGGCAAAGATTCAACTATTTCTGGGTGAACACATACTGAAGGCACTTATGGTCTGTGAACACATCTACATGAACACCATACAAGTAATGTTTCCAAATCGTAAGTGCAAACACTGATGATTGCGTAATCAAGACAAAACTTCCAATTCGATTGTCTACGATTGTGCAATAGTATAATAACCCAACCAAGGGTTGGGGTCGAGTCCCAAGGGAGAGGTTCTGAGAATTAATGGTCAAACACGAATTTGCTTTAGTCTACCATAGCTAAAAACATTAACGAATAAAAACATTATAAATTAAAGGGTTTTGACACAAGTGTCAATTATCAAATGGGGGGTTTGTAGCAAGTAACAACTAAAAATAGTGCAAATAAGAGAATACAAATTAGGAGACGGGGATTCTTGGGATATGATAGGAATATGGGATAAACTAGACAATTGGGTAAATGCTATTGATAGAAAATGGTTGAATATTTGTAACTAGGCTAGACTTTGATGGAGGTAAATTCTCTCTCGAGCAACTTACCCCGAATCAACTCAGGTTCTCTCGAACACCGAGTTGCCGCTTTAAGCACAACTTCCACCTTAACCCATTCACTCTCTCGAGATGAATGTGTGTGAGAGGGACTAGGGTTAACTTTCACTCTCTCGAGTTGAACCTCATGTCGACCCAATACAACCGGTCATCAATTTAGTAGTCTCGGTTTCCAAACCTCTCTCTCTCGCAAGCCAAAAATGCGAAGATGAAGTCGTATTTGCAACTACAACTTCACTAAGTTTAAACACAACTACAAAACGAAATCACAAATAAACAACAAATAGACTAACAATAAGCAATACCCAACAGTAAGTTTAACCCATATTCACATAATCACACCCCAAGAATTGGGGTTTTAGCTAGACATGCTAAAGAGATCGAAATCGATACCAAAAGGTGTTACCATCCAATGGGTATGGAGAATTAAGTCTTTAAACAAGTCAAGGTTGAAGAATCTTGAAGACCCACACCCAATTTCTTGGAGTTGAAACCCTTCAAGAACAATGTCTCCCAAAACTTAGAGCTAAAATCTGGAAAATGTAAAAAATGTTTAATATCCATCTAAAATTTTCTTACAAGAATAAAAACTGAACTAGTATTTATAGATTTCAGAAAATGTGCTGCGAAGGATCCACTCGGTGCAGTTAGTTGGGATCGTCGATCCACTCGCTGATCCGCCCTTCAGTCAAGTCTATCGCCTTTTCGCTTTGGCCTTCAGCACTTCTGACTCTATTACTTTGGGCGATAAGATACTGTTCGGTGACGCGCCGACTGCTCCATTTCATCGCCAACTCGA
Source organism: Solanum chiquidenum (assembly GCA_029582725.1). NCBI lineage: Eukaryota > Viridiplantae > Streptophyta > Magnoliopsida > Solanales > Solanaceae > Solanum > Solanum chiquidenum. The sequence continues at coordinate 43,993 of JAJOOS010002010.1, forward strand.
TCTTTTCCTTCAGGTCTTAGCACACTAGAACAAAAGGCGATCTTCAGGACGATCAGCGACTCGCCAACTAGGCTCGGTGATCCTCAGTCCTTCATTTCTTTGCTGTTTTCAGCCGCCTTGTTCCTTTTTGCCAAGAAGTGTCCATGCTTTGCCTCAAACTCCAAATACCTGAAACTTAAGGCTTTTAATCAGATATTGAGACAAAATATGCATTTGAGGACAATAATTCTATGAAAATATAGCCCTAAATGAGTCCAAATCATGGACTCATTAACACACGCAACTTTAACTTTTGCTTGTCCTCAAGCAAACTCGAGTTCAGTCGTTCAAAAAGGGTGTCTCAAATAGTGTTGCACAAGACTCAATCATGAATGCACGCAACAAGACACAATTTACTTATGCAAAGGTCAATTGTGCACTCAAATATTCAAGTTGTTACTTACCATTATCAAAGAATCTCATGCTCACAATACTTGCTTTGAATGCAAGTTCAAGCTCAACCAAAGTGTTCAAATGCCCTCACATAAGAAATGATTCAATATTCACACACAATGGTTTGCAATTTAAAGCTTTGGAATGAAATGCAACGCTCATACTCACAAAGATGAATACAATGTATGATTTCACCTATAGGTTTGCCCGTATTTTCTAATCAACACTTGCTTCAGCTCACTCAAGATCACAAAGGTCTTTTTAAGGCTTGTAATGTGGCTGAGTGCAAAGGTATGATCATTTAGGTTCAAGGGCTATAGTCCTCATGAAATGTGGTGTGAACAACACTTCCTTTCCTTTTCTTCGTCATTCTTATTCTCATTTGTGCTCATAAGTAGTCCCATTATTCATTTCCCATGCATAGTTGGGAACCCCAATTTCTTTGTATTTTCACAACTTTATTCCACATATAATTTTTTTTCTTTATGGAGGGGTTTCATTTTTCTCAAAATCATGGGTGGAAGGGACTTCCTTGCACTTCTTGACTTACCTTCCCTTTTCACCACACCTCCAACTTAGGCTTTTGGCCTAAGTTGGCTATTCAAACTAACCACAACTTCATGAGGATTATGGGTAATGGATTAAAAGGAGGCCATGTTTTCATCAAGTTTCTTCCAAAGAAGAGTAAGGCTCAAGGGGTGTTCAAAAGAGGTTCACACAATCACGAGGTACGCGACAAAAAAAATGTATGTCGAATTCATTCACACTCTTTAAAGTTGCCTAAGATCATTTCAAGAGTTCACATCACTTCAGTCTATTGGACCAAAAGGGCAAATTCTAGGATTCTTCATGCACAATTCATGGTAAGCTCATCACACTAGGAATTGACACTACAATCAAATAAGTCTGCACACTTTCTCTAGTGTGCAACGATCATCACAAGAGACTTTATTCAACAACAGGCTAGTCACAACGAGATGCAAAGAGTTCACATATTGTCTGTGCAACTTCATTTGGCCTTGTTGTATTCATACATTCATGTTCGTTCGATTAAGAGCACTATTTGAGTCATCGGTATTGATCGGAATGGAGACTCAAATTTTGCAAAAGAATAACCACATTAAATACACAAGAGGTGGAATTTTTTTTCCGAAAGGGTCAAAATCATTTTGCAATTTAAAACATGGAGCCATAAGCTCAAACATCCACAAAATGCAGTGTATAAACATGATAATTGATCACAACCCAAAGTATAGTCAAAATACAATATATATGCACAAAGGTAAAGTGGGCCTCACCCCACCACAAATAAAAGTATTTGTCCCCAAATGCGAGTAAAAGTATCCAAAAATAAAAATAAGTAAGATAGAGAGGGAGGTAAAGAAAGCTCTTGTCTATGCAGTTGCTCCCTCTGACAGGGTCTGTGTCTGAATCAGGGCATCAGTGCCCGGAGCATTTTTCTGATCTCGGGTCTCAGTACCCGAACTAACCTCAGGAGGAATAGAAGTGCCAAATCCACTAGGAGTTGTTGCGGATGTCTCAGTCAGTGATCGCTGGATCACTGGCTGCACAATCGATCCCACAAGATCTGACAAATCTCTGAATATGCTCTCATTGAGGCTCTCTTGCGTCTCCTCCTCGTGCACTACTATCAGCTCCTCGATCTATGTATCCGACTCTTCCTCCACTGTGCTACCCCTCTGCACATATTCGGTGGTAGCCAGAGGAATCCCCGAGGTCTCAGGAGTATCACTATCATCAGCAGCCTCTAGCAATAAAGTGAAGTCAGTAGACTTAAGATAGTCTACGTCCTTCCTCATAATCGCAACCTCATATTTTAAAGTTGTCACCTCAGAGGCCTCTCCCTGTCTCCTCTCACAAGCAGTTACTCTCATTGTCAAAGAATCAACAAAAGTCTAGACGGGGGTAAGTATTACTAGTATGGCCTTGTCGATCATCTCTGGAACAGACCTCTCCAGTCGGGTAGCTCGCACATCAGCTGACTGGGCCAAGTACCCTATCTTTAGTATCATCGCTGAGTAATCATCACTGGCTGGGAGGAGGGGGAAGAAACACCTTGTACCTGTGAAGAAAAGGAAGGTGCAGATGTACCTGAAGTTTCAGAGGCTGGAGTAGATGCAGACGGCCCTGCTGGCAACGAGTCAACATCAACCTCGGGAGTAGTGTCTATCGGGGTTGATCTCCTCCTATGAACCTTCTCTCGTGTGAACTCGGCCTCAATACGCCGGATGTCCGTGGAGGATGAAGGGATGACCTCTATATCACTCACAGGATCCCAAGGAACTCCGATACACCGGCATAACTCACTGATCAAAACCGGGAATGGGAGAGAGGTAAGTCTCTTGTTGGATCTCATGGCTATCTCCTGTGAAATCAATAGTCCTAGGTCTATCCGCCTCCTGTCCATGATAGAACCGAGGCAAGCCGCCTTAGGATGGTGCATAATAGACTCATTCTGGGATGGCATTATGGTGCTGCTGATGAAGCCAAACGAGAACCTGGAGGCGATGTTCATGTCCTTCTTATCAATGGGAGCTCCTGCATCGATTCACCTCGGGGTGGTGTCAGAAATCAGCAGAGTTAACCAACCGTTCAAATCATCCAGTGACAGAATAATAGGCAACCCCTCATAAGGAAGTACAAAGTGCAACGGTCTGCCTAATACAACATTAATATGCTCGTTGTGACACTCCACTTCCTTGCCTCTGACTATGACTGACTTCACTGATCGAAACTCACTTGCCTTCTTCTTCTTCTTAGGCACCAAATCCCCATAAGTTGTGTAAAAACCCCTAACCTAGGAAGGAAGGGAAGGGCCTCGGGGACGTGTGAACTGCACAAACTCATGGTAGTGGAGGTGTCTAAAACATCTGGATATTTGCCTTCCAGACTCTCCATAGATAAAAACTTCTCCTCTATGATAGTCCAGACTCCTTCACCTTTTAGTCTGTTCAGAAATCTAGGTGGAGGAGCAATAGGTAGTGCAGGAGTCACTGGGGGGTGCCTGAGCTTGCACTGATTCAGTAGTAGGTTGGGTAGCAGCCGAGGGAGCTCTGGTGGGCGTAGGATGAGATCTAGCCTGGTGTATACTCTTTCGAGGAATCAAGAGCTCCTCGTCTTCCTGTTCATGAAAATCAACTTGGGGTTCAATAGCTGTCCCTTTCCTAGCTATGTGCTTTTTTCTCTTGCCTTTGTCTCCCGGTGGGAGATCTTGCTTTCGTTTCTATGGAGGATTTGATCCTCCTTCATTTATCGTAATGCCCTTTGTCTTTTTCTAGGGTGCCTCATTTAGATTTATGTGTATCATATTTGCAAAAGATCAAGAGAAATTAGGAGAAAATCAAACACAATCACAGAAAATCTTATTGCAAAAAGATTCGTCGATCCAGTCGGTTAATCGCCGAACCTCTTTGGCGAGCTAGATCGCGCTCGCCGAAGGGTTTAGCTTGCAATTTTTGGTAAATCGGTGATGGGAAAGCCTGATCGGCGAATCACCAAATACTTTTGGAGAATAAGTGATTATCCGCCGAAAGTATCAGTGCAACATAGACTCAGGGGTGCAGACAAAAGGTGATAAGAATACTTTTGGTGAGTCGCCGAGTGTTTTTGGCTCTCTCAGGCTTCTCGCTGAAAGTTACAGTATCAAATATCAATCAAGGATCCAAATTATAGGTGAGATGGGGACATTGGGTAAACCGCCGAGTCGTTCGGTGAGTTCGACCTAGCTTAACAATCGATCTAACGTGCTTATTTTCAACCCATCTTCTCGAATTCAACCCCACAACCCCCCAAAAATAAAATCAAAGCATGCACTCATGGAATTCAAACAAGACCCGTACTACCCATCACCCTGGGATACTCAAATTTTTATCGGTTTTGCCAAAATTAGTCATTTGATGATATTTGCTCTTAAAAGTAGCGTCACCCGCTATCATTGAGCGATTTTCTTCATTTAGCATATGCATGGGTTACTCAGACTTCACCCAATCAATCTAAACAACATGCAAGTATTATCCAATCAAGTTTCATTCATTCCAAGGCATAAAAATACGGGCAATTTGACGATCAAAACAATAGAGGCAAGATTTTCAAATTAAAATTGGCAATCAATCATTCTATTCCTATCAAAGAGGCCCAACACACATCACTAAGATATAATCATAGCAAATGATTACAAACTTCAATAAAATAAACTCGAGGTTTGGAAAACGAATCTTTTATGTCGATTAAAACGTGATTGAAAAGCTAGGCGGCAAAGAAATCCAACTCCAAGCACAAATCAACCAACCAAAATACTAGTAAAATGTGAAAATAAGTAATATACTACCTTGGTGTGAGTTTGTGAAGTTTAAAAGCGATGGAAAGTGAAGAATTTCAAATTCCAAAACTTTTGGCCTATATAAACCGTCCAGTTCGCGTCCATTCGGCGACATTAGTCACTCTCACCGATCAACTCGGCAATTCGCTGAGTGGTTACTTACCCCACCGATTCCTACATGATATTTAATTTCTTAGTGGTCAAGACGATGGTCTGGGTCGTTGTCGTCAAACTGGTCGGCGACTCGCTGAACTGATTCTCAGCTCGCCGAGTTTGACAGGATCCAAGTTAAACTTGTGTTGAGCCAAACGGTGGGTCAAGTCGGGAACACTGACCTCTTCAGCGTTGCAACGACTGACCATTTTTCTCGCAAATTTTCATTTTCTAAACACTTCCCGCATTTAAACCTGCACAACTAACACACCATTATTTATAAAAGTAAAAATAAAGTTGTTAAGGGGTTTTGGGTTGCCTCCCAAACAGTGCCTTAGTTAACATCGTGGCACGACACAAGTAACCCTTCAAACTCCATTATTGGGGTTTGTCGTAGTGGTATTATGTAACCCCAATTGGATGTCTTGGTGGAGATGAGGCACTACATGTCTCAAGAGTGTCCTGATCAACTGGATAGATATAGAGTGAGAGCTAATCATTTGATTCAACACTTCAATATTCTCCTTTATATCTTCCAACATTCGATCTTGTTCAGTGATCTTCTGGAGAATGATTTGTAGTGTTTCCTCAACACGACTGTTCCCCCAACCTCTAGGCTTTTCCCGCTCATGAGGAGGTATCTACCTCCCTTCGCTTTTACACTGGACTTCCACTTCTGATATTTTGGTGGCCAAATCGTTCAGCTGAATCACCAGTGCGGCTAACGTGAAGTCCCCCTCGACTTCTTGGTCCATCTCAACCATTTTTAATTTACTTCTTGCAACATCAACACAAAGAAAACAAAACTAAAAATAAAGTGAGTAAACTATGACTAATAAAAATAAAATTCATCTAAACCAAAAAATTTCAAGTAACACCACTCCCCGACAGTGGCGCCATGTTGATGTTTGCGTAATCAAGACACAACTTTCAATTCGAGTGTCTACGATCGTGCAATAGTATAATAACCCAACCAAGGGTTGGGGTCGAGTCCCAAGGGAGAAGTTATGAATAAAAATATTATAAATTAAAAGGTTTTGACACAAGTGTCAATTATCAAATAGGGGGGGGGGAAGGGGTTTGTAGCAAGTAACAACTAAAAACAGTGCAAATAAGAAAATACAAATTAGGAGACGGGGATTCTTGGGATGTGATAGAAATATGGGATAAACTAGACAATTGGGTAAATGCTATTGATAGAAAATAGTTTAATATTTGTAACTAGGCTATACTTTACTGGGGTAAATTCTCTCTCGAGCAACTTACCCCGAATCAACTCAGTTTCTCTCGAACATCGTGTTGCCACTTTAAGCACAGCCTCCGCCTTAGCCCATTCACTCTCTCAAGCTGAATATTTTGTGAGTGGGACTAAGGTTCACTCTCTTGAGCTTAATGTGTGTGAGAGGGACTAGGGTTCACTCTCTCGAGCTGAACCTCATGTCGACCCAATACCACCGGCCATCGATTTAGTAGTCTTGGTTTTCGAACCTCTCTCTCGAGAAAGCCAAAAATGCGAAGATGATTTCGTATTTGCAACTACAACTTAACTAAGTTTAAATACAACTACTAAACGAAATCATAAATAAAAAACAAATAGAATAACAATAAGCAATACCCAACAGTAAATTTAACCCATATTCACATAATCACACCCTAAGAATTGGGGTTTTAGCTAGACATGCTAAAGAGATAGAAATCGATACCAAAAGGTGTTACCATCCAATGGGTATGGAGAATTAAGTCTTTAAACAAGTCAAGGTTGAAGAATCTTGAAGACCCACACCCAATTTCTTGGAGTTGAAACCCTTCAAGAACAATGTCTCCCAAAACTTAGAGCTAAAAGCTGGAAAATATAAAAACTTTCTAATATCCGTTTAAAATTTTCTTACAAGAATAAACACTGAACTAGTATTTATAGATTTCAAAAAATGTGCTGCGAAGGATCCACTCGGTGATTTGCCCTTCAGTCAAGTCTATTGCCTTTTCGCTTTGGCCTTCAGCACTTTTGGCTCTGTTACTTTGGGTGATAGGAAACTTCTTCGTGGAACCGCTCAGCGACGCACCGACTGCTCCATTTCATTGCCAACTTGATCTTTTCCTTCAGGGCTCAGCACACTGGAGGAAAAGGCGATCTCTAGGCCCATCATCGACTCACCAACTGGGCTCAGCGACCCTTCGGCCTTCATTTGTTTGCTCTTTGCAGCCGCCTTGTTCCTTTTTGCCAAGTAGTGTCTATGCTTTTCCTCAAACTCCAAATACCTGAAACTCAAGGCTTTTCAACAGATATTGAGACAAAATATGAATTTGAGGAAACTAATTTTATCAAAATATAGCCCTAAATGAGTCCAAATCGTGGACTCATCAAACACCACTGCTGCAAGATCGAGGTCATGAGTTGGATAGTTCTTCTCATACAACCTAAGTTTTCTAGAAGAATAAGCTATAACCTTACCTCGCTGCATCAACACACAACCTAGGCCGACTCAAGATGCATCACCAAAGATAACATAACCGCTTGAATCCTCTTGGAGAGTCAAAGTGGGAGCTCTAGTCAACTTGTTTTTTAGTTCTGACTTTTTTCACAATCATCTAACCACTGAAACCTAACCTTTTTCTGCGTCAACTTAGTCAATGAAGAGGCTATGGATGAAAATCCTTCCATGAACCTTCTGTAATAGCCAGCCAAACCCAAGAAGCTTCTGATATGTGTAGGAGAGGTAGGTCTAGGCCATTGTTTCACTATTTCTATTTTCTAGGATTCCACTCGGATCCCTTCACTAGATACAATATGCCCAAGAAATGCAATAAATTGTAACCAAAACTCACATTTTCTAAACTTAGCGAATATTTGGTGATCTTTGAGAGTTTGCAGGAAAACCCTCAAATGATTCACATGCTCTTTCTCATTCCTAGAGTAAATGACGATATCATCAATAAAGGCAATAACAAACAAGTCCAAATACTACTTAAACATTATGTTCATCAAATCCATGAAAGTTGTAGGGGCATTGGTTAGTCCAAACAACATAATTACAAATTCATAATGACCTTACCAAGTTTTGAAGGCTATTTTTGGGATGTCACTATCTCTGACTCTGAGCTAATGATAATCGGATTTGAGGTCTATCTTTGAGAAATGACTAGCACCTAGAAGTTGGTCAAACAAGTCATCAATCTTGGGATAGGATACTTATTCTCTATTGTGACCTTGTTCAACTGCCTAAAGTCAATGCACATTCTGAGAGAACCATCTTTCCTTTTCACAAACAACACTGGTGCACCCCATTGGGAAATACTGGGTATGATGAAGCCCTTATCTATAAGGTCTTTCAACTTCTCTTTCAATTTCTTAAGCTCAGCTAGAGCCATTCAGTAAGGAGGAATAAAAATAGGTTGGGTATCTGGAAGGAGATGAATTCCAAAGTTGATTTCCCTTTCGGAAGAAACTTCTGTAAGATATTTTGGAAACAGTTCTGGGAACTCATTTACTACAAGAACTGACTCAAGAGTTGGATTTTTAGAGCTTGAATCCTTAACCTGAACTAGATGGTAGAGATATCCCTTAGAAATCATCTTTCTGGCCTTAAGGTAAAAACTGAATCGACCCATAGGCGCTAAGCTACCACCCTTCCATTCTAAGATTGGTTCGCTTGGAAACTGAAAACGAACAATCCTAATTCTACAATCGATTGAGGAATAACATGAATATAACCAATCCATTCCTAGAATGATATCGAAATCTACCATTTCTAACTCTACAAGATCTGTTGAGGTGACTTTATGAGAAATTGTGACGGGGCAATTTTTGTATTCCTGTCTAGCTATAAATGGGTCACCAACTGGAGTAGAGACTGAGAAGGGTTCTTAGAGAGTTTCTGGACTAACATTGAAGTGGACTGCTATATAAGGAGTTACAAAGGAAAGAGTAGCCCCTGGATCTAACAAAGCATAAACATCTAAGTTAAAAACTCGTAACGTACCAGTGACTACATCAGGATAATCTTCCTAATCCTAGCGAGCCTAAAGAGCATACAACCTGTTTTGGCATTGTCCGCCACCTGTACCAGATGAGTTACCCTGATGAGTTGGGAGACCTGCTCGTGCTGCTGAAATTATGGACTGAGCTCTACCATTACTGCCCCATTGACCGTGTTTAGCAGAAGGACAATCTCTCAACCTCTGACCATACTGATCACACCCAAAACATCATTTCTTTCCTGCAAGACACTCGCTGGGATGCTTCATACTACTTTGAGACTTAGAGCCTGATGACCTACCTTTCTAATCCTGTCGGAACTTAGAGGATGGAACACTAGCTGATGAAGGTGCTGGAGCTGAAGACTTTTGCTGAAACTTTGAGAGATTTCCACCACCTAATTTTTGTTGAGAATACTCACAATTACCTATTCTAGCCTTCTTATTATCATTATCCTGTTCTCTAAGCTTATCTCTCTCAACATGCTGAGCATGAGTCATGATCCTAGAGATGTTCATATTTTCCAGCAACATAACATTCCTACACTCTGTTTTCACTAAGTCGGATGCCCCATATAGAAATTTGTTCATTTGAGCCCTGGAATCAGGAACCATGTGAGGAGCATACCTGGGGAGTTGAGTGAACTTGAGTCCATACTCTTGGACTGTTATTTTACCTTGCCTCAAATTCATGAACTTCTGACCTTTTTCCTCCCTCAACTCTCTTGTGAAGAACCTGTCCAGAAAAGTCTCACTAAAGCATTCCCAAGTGATAGGAGTTGCATTGGTACCATGTTCTTTTTCCATTGAGTATACTATATATGAGCTACATCCTTAAGTTGATAGGATGCCAACTCTACCCTATCATTCCCAGTCACCCGCATCACTCCAAGGATCTTTTTGACCTCATCTATGAAGTTTTTGGGATCCTGACAAATCTGTGATCCTAAGAACTCTTGCAGATTCATCCTAACAAAATCACGAACCCTGGCTGCCACTGATATACTACTAGCATTTACAGGAACTGGAACCTACGGGTTGTTCTGGTTAGTCACAGTCTGAGCAAAAAACTGAATGATATTCCGAAACTTCCTAATCTGGGACTGGATGAGTTGCATTAGCGTTGCATGCATTCACATTCCTTCCATAAGTTCTACGAGGAGGTATGATCTGTAAGTGCATAACGTGGAGTTAGAAATGAGGAATTAGATCATACCTTACATATGATAAGAGTGACAAGAAATGAAGTTTTTCCTAAAAAACTTTGCGGCCTCCTTCTCATTAGATGTCGTGCACTTCACACCCATGAAAAGGACTCTACTTAGTGCGACTTTTCAGGCATCCTAGGACTCTTAAACCTAATGCTCTGATATTAAGTTTGTCACTCCCTGAAGATATCCCCAGGACATGGACACGGGACCTAGGATCACGAGTGACCACAAGCTAACCCAACTGACATATCATAAGCATACTAAATATATTGAAGTAAGGAAATATTGTGCGGAAGCTAAATCATAAGATAAACTACAATGATGGGGAATACCCATAAACTATCTAAATATATAAAACTAAGAGTTTAACAACAATTGAAAGGTCAAACTCAAATGCTAAAGCTGAATCTAACTATGTTTGGAAATAGCCTCTAACTGACTAGAAGTGCTGGGACATGCCCCAGCTAAATCTAGCAAAAACATAAACTAAGACTAAAATCAAAGGAAACATGTATGTCGTCCTCGGAGAATGAGGACTCACCACTGATGTTACTGAGGTGAAGATCATATGCGTGATCTAGAAGCTGAGAACTTGAACTTACATCATGAGAAGATGTAGCGCAGAGTATGCGTCAGTAACTGAGAATAAAGTTGAACAATAAACATAACTGAACCAAAAGATATATCTGAACAATGACAAAGAGATAAGCATGATATTATACTGAGAATACTGAACATGAACTAACTGAATACAATGACCAAGTTTATAACATGCTGAGCCAGAGATTTGATGATAACATGGTCGATGCAATAGAATCTGACAGTAAGGGAGCTACTAATAACCGACATAAAACCATATGAGCTAAATGTGGAGTCCGATGTATATGCCCCATCGAGAGGATCCAATATATCCCGTCAGAGGTATAGAGGCATGACTGGCGTGATCACTAAAATGTAATGCCCACAGTGCGAAACTTATAAACCTATGGAGGCACATATTTCTGGGACATGAGAGTGACTGACCCTAGTCCACTTGGTATTAAGTTACTCCCGATTGATTATGTAATCAACAATTTATGACTGAATTTCTGTAATAATGGATAGCTCAAAATACTGACATGTTAACTGAAAATGCAATATTAATGTACTAATAATGAAACATTCAAATATGAGGCATGTATATCTGAAATAACTAGCCTAGCCTGTGTAATTCATGAACTAAAAGAACTACATATCTAGGGTTCTGAATTTATAAAAGAATGTACACAAAACGATACAAAAATCATGATAATATTATTTAGATATTTCTAACAGCTAAAACCCAACAATTTCTAACATTCAAGAGACTCTACGTCTAGATAATATTTAAGGAATAAAGATTCTGCCTGAAATCTAGGGCTCTAATGGGTTAAAGGAACCGACTAGTGAAATCCCACATACCTAGTCATGAAATTCACAGAGAAATCTTTCCATTTTGAGGCTGGCACTGATGAAAACTTGTTGCGTTCTTGAACCAGGGCTTGGTCGACTTTCTCATTTATTTTCCTCTAAGTTTGATGATTTTTTGGTGAATAATTGATTAAGGTAAGTTTTAAGTAGTTTACTAGGCTAAAACTTACCAAAACCATGTAGTTTAGGATTTAAACAACATAGTTAGGGGTCCAATTCATAAGGAAAAGACCAAACGACCACTGACTTAAAATCTGTTGAAGCCGCCGATGGGACTGATCAATGACCCGTGGGATGATCCACGATCCGTCCTGTCTGTCCCCTCGATCCATGAACCTGGACCATGGTCTGTGGGTCATGCCTTAGAGAAATTTTTGGGCTGATTCTAGGGAGGGCTGCAGGTGGCCATCCACGGACCACCAGGACGGACCGTAGGTCACCCTACGGTTCATGGGTGGCAACCATGGGTTGCACCTACAATTTTTGGAAAGCTGTTAGTTCAGTCTTTTTTTGGATACTGGGTGTTACATTGAGACTGTGCAGGTCTAGCTCTGAAGTGCTGTGAGTTTTGACTATTGTACTCACCTTTGTTTCTGGGTGCAGCAGGTGCACTAGCAGATGATGGAGCAGGTCCCTTTTGTTTTTGTTGGAAGGATGCCCGGTTGGCATTACTTCTCTACTGGCCGGACTCATTCCCAGATGTCTTAGCCTTTTTGTTTATGAACTCTTCTCTATCCCTAAGCTTAAACTCTTCAACCTGTTGCACATGAATCATCAGCCTCGCTATGTCCATATCACCTATTAGCATCGCAGCCTTACCTTTCTTACTCGACAAACATGACAATCTGGCAACAAACAGACTTATCCTATTTCTCATATCCGCAACCATCTCCGGGGCATAACGAGAAAGTTGGGTGAACTTCAGAATGTACTTATGAAAACTCATTGACTCCTTCTTAAGGTTGAGGAATTCTCGTACCTTGGCTTCTCCCAGTTCTAGGGGAATGTAACGCCCCAAGAAAGCATCCTCAAACATAGCCACACACAAGCACGAGTTAGAAAGAGACTTTATAGAGATGAACTCTATCACACGAAATGAGTATGAAAGAAGTGAAGGAAATTCCTAAATGTTGCAGCCTCCTAATTATAGATGTGGTGCGCTTCACACTGATAACTAGGACTCTACAGACACGGCTTCGTAGACTCCCTAGGACTCTTGAATTCTAGGCTTTAATACCAAGTTTGTCACGCCCTCAGCCTAAACCCTGGGAGGGACTGTCGCTAGAGAACCATTGCTGGCCCCAAGCGAACCCTTGGCCAGGCTAGACTCTCACGGAAGACTTACTCAACAAAAAAAGTACTTAAACAAAATCTTAAATAAATTGTGTGAATATATAAACTGAGAGTTGTTAGATAATAACATTAAACTTAGCCAAAATGGCAACTCAAGTATTTAAATCAAACAACTGAAACATCAAGACTAAAGAACTCATATCTAACTGTCAATGAAGCCTATATATACTAAGAGGGATGTCGGGACAAGACCCTCGATCATCCTAACAAAAGATAACCAAAGGGATCCTCCAGAAAGCAAGGAGGCTCACCAACTGACTCTGACTGCTCGACTGGATCAATGAGGCGCTGGTTGTCGATCCTGGTTTCCTGTATCTGCATCATAAAATGATGAAGGCCAAATGGCATCAGTACATCGAATGCACAAACATGCGAGGGGAAAACTAAACACGACATAAACTTGAAATGAATACTGAAAGAAACACATACCTAAGTTTTACTCAACTCATGAATACTCAACTAAACGCAGAAATAAACAACAGTAAAGATACATTTTATATAAGGCATTCAAAACAACAGGTAGCAACTCAACGTATTAAAGAAATACAATAACAACTCAATTTATATATAAAGAAGTATACTTCTGTGGGAGTTTCTCTAACAGAAAACCATCACTATGAGCTAATATGATGATACAACGTCTCACCCACACTGTCAAAACTTTCCTATAACTTTTTGAGATATAGAACGCCTCAACTAATTAGATCCACTAGTCTATACTAAAAACACTAAGGAATCATCTAAAAGTATGACCCTTTTCACCCACGATGGCTACATGGTTTATGAAGAGTTGAGTTATTGTGAACTCGTCCCCATATCGGTGCTCAATACTACTCCAAAAATACTCAGCTCATATGTTTAAAAACAAAACTCTTTCTGTGGTTTGAGATAAATACTCAAAACTAGCTCAAAGGCTCTCTTGGAAATCAATTTTTCTTCTCTTGTTTAAACGTGAAAACATTTACTCTTTTGGGAATACATAGTCCCGATATACCATTTTGAAGTAACAAACTTTGATCTTTACTCTTTACGCAACTCAAAACTCAAGTCGTAAAACAAAGTTAAAATGTTTTCAAAAGACTTTTGAAATTACTCTAAGAACTCTCTAGACATGGCATTTAACTTTCCTTGAATTTTAATTTATGGATTCAAGTATTGTAATTTGTGATAGGAAGGATCTCATTATTTTTAGGAGTGTTTTTAGATAGTTAAACATGAGAAACGATCAAGAAATCACTGTCTGGAAGAAAGTCCGCAATGCAGAGATGCATTTAAATATTTGGTCACCAAATAAATTTTTACGTAGAAGAGTCTATGACCGCTACGCGACGCGAGGAAAAATCTGTGAAATGGGGGGGGGGGATTGGGTCTCCAGATTCACCCTACTATTTCCATCTTCGTTTTCTAACCCCAATTCGCCCAAATTCGATTCTTTTTTTTCTCAAATTTTCTTTAGATTCAAATACCAGTATATGTACACAAGAACCTAACTCAAAACAACTTTACAGGCGCAATAATCTCAAGAACACCTCAATCTCAACCCAATTAAAAAATGAAATCAAATTCAAGAACACATATCAAGAACATCAAACTTTCAACCTTTTTAGAACAAATTTCGTTGAACTAAACATGATTGGCGCATGGGTGAATGAACCTAATGCAATGAAAGTCTCACATATCTCGTAGGATTGAATCCTTGGCGAAACCCCCAACCAAAATTGAAAGAACTTGACGAATCTTGAACTTTTCTTCTCCTTTCTCCTCTGGAGTTCTTTCTCCAAATACCCTAGCGTGTTTTGGTAAATGCGTAAACTGAACTAACTCAATTTAGACCCCAAATAATTTACTAAAAATGTATTTAATTAATTTGGTAATGAAAAGACAAAAATTCCCCTCTCAAATCTAGTTTTTAGTTTCCTTATACCAACCGACTTCAAATGGGAATATCTCGTTCATACGAACTTGAAATTGAGCAAACTCAGTGGGATTGGAAATATATTTCAAAGATATTTCCTATGATATCTTTTAGCACACCTAACTCATCCTGAGCTAGGAGTTATGATCATTTAAAGTTGACCCAAAACTCATACTTAACTTAACTTGTCAAACTTTTCAAATTTGATTATTTCCAAAAACGGTTTCTTTCAAATTTTAGTTCTTTCAAATAGCGAGTTGTTACACAAAAACCGAATGTGCATTTCATTTGGAAACATTAGCCGGGCTCGTTTGACGAATTGCCTCTTGCTCTTTGCTTGCCTTTTCATGATCTAAGCTTCATGTGTTTGAACCTCAGTTGACAAACTCGTTTGAGTCAGACCTTCACATTTGGCGAATCACCACGTACCACCTTGGTTCACCTTTCGAGCATTCAATCTTTTCTATTAACATTGTCATTTCAGGTGATGTTCAGCAAGGTCGCCTTTCTCATTCGGCACATCGCATTCTCTTAGTATCCGACCTTTTTCGATTGACACGAGTGCTATGCACTGCCAGTTTGGGTGAGGCTGTGTTGACTTGGTGATCCACCCTTCTTTTTAGGCGATAAACAATGAATAGTTAGTACTTCTTTTGCATTTTTTTGCCATTCTTCCAAGCATCAATCATTGCCTTGTCCATTTGCCTTCGTAGTTGCAAATAATCGACACTCATTAAGATAAGGATAAAATTAGGCATTGAGGACACTAATTATTGAGCTAAATATACCTTAAATGAGTGCAAATTCTACAAATCATCAACACCCTCAACTTAATCTTTCATTCGTCCTCAAACAAATAAAGAACACAATTTGCTCAATAAGGGTGTTTACAACAGTACTCAATGAGAGATGACATGAAAGTGCCAAAGCAAGACTACTATAAATAACATGACACACTCAATCATGATAAAAAAGCTTCAAATGATGTCTACCGATTTTCAACACAACCTCGAGCTCACTTTTGCTTCTTGTCTAATGCAAGAACATGTTTCAATAAATGCATTTAGGTTCCCTCACATAAAGAATGATTTCATACTCTCACAAAGCAAATAAAAAAGATATAAGGAATTAATAGAACCCTCAACTCTCAAAAGACAAACACATGCAAGATTTATCCCATAGGTTTGCCCATATTTTTGAATCATCACGCGACCTAGTTCATGCAAGATCTCAAGGATCTTTTAGGCATGTCATGGAGATGAGGGATAAGGTATGATCAATTTGGCTTGGTGACTTCACCTTTTCAAAAAAAAAATCGAATCATCACCACCTCTTTTGAAGTTCTTTTCATTTGAGAAATCAAACTATGAATTTTTCCTTAATTTATTGGGAATCCCTTTTATTTCATTCAATTTTTTTAATTTTCATTTTTCAAAAGCATTTTCATCACAATGATTCTTTCCAATTATAAGGAGGGGTTTCTTTTTTTGTAACAAACTTCAAAGTTGAGTCTCATTTCATCTTTCTATCCCTTCACTTTGCTTTCATTCATCATTCCTTTATACATCCCAATAAGGCGTTTGGCCTAAGTTGACTATTCAATAATATGAGACCTATTCATGATGGGGAGTTCATGCTTTTAAGGTAGCATTGATGATATATATTGCATTACTATTCCCCCCTATACTAAATTAAAACCTAATTAACTATTTCAATAAATTGTAAAAATTAATAAAAGTCCTATTCTATCTGCATAAATGCAGAATTAATTAAAATTCATCAATTGCATTTTAATTCTTAAGTTATGATATTATTTTTATGAAAGAAAAAAAAAAAGTAATTTTCAACAGATTATATTCCACAATAGTAGAATATTTTCATATTCTTTTCACATTCTCAATTGATTTCTATGTAATTGTCAAAGCATTATATAAGATCAATATCGGTTTTTTGTTTCTTCTGTAAAAAACTATTCATTCCTAAAAAAATGATTGTTTTTCTACTAGGAGCGGTACTTCATTCTGCATTGTCCCAGCCAATTCTCCCACCCCCAGCCCCCTTAATTTTTTCTCTTACAATGTCATATATTGATAAAATAGTGTATCATTGTTTACAAATGACTGCTTCATATATTATTTAGATTCTGAGATATGATTTTTATGAGCTAATATGTATATATTAAAAGAAAATCATAAGTTCAAATATTATTGACTTCAAAGTTTTGAAAGCCCTCTACCATTTGTTTGGTCATAATATTATTTGTGCACCTTTTATGTAATAGTACTTTCTGTTGGTAACAACTATAATACTTGGTGTACTAAAATGTAGTTTTGCATTCGATAAATACTAATCCACTATATACATATTTTTTAATAAAATAATAAAAAATAAAAGGTTTAATAGAAACAATAAATTGTGAAATGTATTCATTCAAATGACAACAAATGTATTCAAGATTAATATTGTGTGATATTTTTATGATACAATATTTATATCAAGCTTCGATGAGATTTTTGTATTTTATTAAAAATAATGTTATAATTTTATCAACTAAAAGTTCTCTTTTTATTTTTGATAAGTTATTTTTGTGAGGATTTGTTTAGTTCTTTTGTCTTCATTGTAGTTTGGCTTTAACTTTTTGTGCCTTCTAAATTTGTTTATGTTTGCATGTTTATCTTCTCCTGTTTACATTAGTGAATCCATACACTTATTTAGATGCATTATCAATCTATTTATATTTTTCTTTTCTGCTTAAACCTATATAGTAATTAAGGAGACCAATGTTTCATGGTTTCTTATGATCCACTATACTTGAATATATATATAACTTATGCCAATTAAGATGGGATATATGTTCAATATACAAATCAAAAAAAAATTATATCATAAATATAAATGAGAAACTCAATCTAAAGTCAAACTATCAAAATGTCCATGATAATTAGTTGATTGACTATTTTACCCTCCAATGTTGAGGGCAAACCAAGGGTTCACCCGCAATTTCTGTCTATGAATCCTCTTTTGCTTGGTTACGAGACTAGAGAGAATTATCTATTGTGTGACAGTGTAATATATGTGTCAAAGAACAGATTCTCTTGCTGCCAATACCGGAAATTATTTAATATTGTTTATTGTGCTTTATTTGTATGTTATGGAGAAATATATATAGTGCTTTTTCATGTTTTTGCTAATTTTGTCAAGGGAAATTCATGTATTTATTAAGTAGTAATTCATTGACATATTCATACCATGAGAGAATGCATTAATTATCTTAATTAGTTTCATATATTTCTTGTTTGGTGTCAAATGCATAGTTGTCCTTTAATGAATTTTATTTTATGATTAAAATGTAAATGATAAAATTAACATTGCTAAGTTCACCATTTTCATATTTTATAACCTGACTTTTTAAATATATAAAAAAATTCACAATAATGATAAGGAACAAAACATGAAAAGTACATTTTGAGAAACTAATATATTTATATATTTAAATTCACGAAACATATACTAATCATGTAAAGATATTTGAATAATCATTAAAACAAATAAAATATCAAACATATACTTAACGTTAAATTTAAAGGGTTATACATACATTTAGTCAAAAGTTTAGAAGGACTAATTAATTATATAGTTCTTAGAGATAAATTTTAAAACATTTAAGAAGTGCAAGGTCTTTTTTTCTCTATAAAAGCTTCACTCTTCTTCCTATAGCCCTCAAAACCCTAAATTTCACTTAGCCGTCACTTTGTTTTTCTTTGGTAGGTGAATAGCCTTCATGAGTCTGTAGTTGTTACTCAAATGATATTCTTGAAGTGATGAATGTTCTTAAGGATGTATCTCAAGATGGCTCACAAGTTGCATCTGGTAAGATCAGACACATTCATAACTTCTAGAATATTCTTTGGGTAACATCCTACATGTTAATTCTATAAGAATGCAACTTCAGCTTCATCGGGTTTTACATGTTAAAACTTCACCAAAAAATGATTGTTAAGTCTTTGTTTAGTTTTCAACATAAGTGAATAATTTTACATCTGTGTTATTAATATATATTTGTGTTTAGAATTTTAATTATTAGTTTTTCTATAATATAGTAAAGTGATTTCTTTTCTATTCCCAAGTTAGCTAGAAGAGGCAGATTCATATTGAAAGATACTTATGATGTATTATTTATTGTAATTTAAGTTAATTCATAGATCTGCTTGTTAAGTGGTGATTATTCTTTCCATTACAAATGTATTAAATGCTAAGTTGGTAACTATTGATTTGTTACATTGCGAGTATTTGATATGCTGGTTTTCTAGGTTTATGTTTAAAGCTATATATATGGTGCACTTTTAGTAAAGAACAAACTAAAGATGGTAAGACCCAAGATTACTAGTATTTTGTATGATTTGTTCAATTTTTGGACAAGGCATCGAGGAGATTGATGAATCATGTGTGTGTGTCTATATAATATATATATGTGTGTGTGTCTTTACTCACTAATGCGCATCTAGTGTCGTGATATCCAAATCACTCCTACAATGTTTACATTCCATTTATTTCTGACTCAAGCGGGTGATGCTCAATTGCAAAAAGATTAATGTTTCTACAAAGGGAGGTATTTTAAGAAACGTAACATCTCTTGCCCTATTTATTATTGTTCAATTTTCAATCTAAGATTTAGTGTGAAACTATTAGACTTAAGTAGTAAAATAATTTCCTTATTATAAATGGAGTCTTAAATAGGTAAACTATATATGTCTGTGCAATTTATATTTGTAGTTCTGTTTGTTTAAGGAAGCAATCCTTAGTTTGTATTTTTCGAGAATGTACAATATATCATGAATTGAAAAATTCCTTTCCTGATTTGTTTAAATTTAGTTATTTATCATTCAACTTCAATTATTTATATTTACTTTGAAGGAGGAATATTCTCTTTGTGTAATATTGTCCCTTTATAAGAAATTTTAGTGTTTCATTTTGAAAAGAATAGGGACACTACTACTACATACTTGTAGGACTACACTGTTAAATTCACTTTTGGTAAGAAAAGCTTCGCTCAAAGTGAGACATTGTTGTACGAATCTTGATTAATCATCCCCAATCATTTTATCAATTCAACATCACATCTATTTAAAGAGGAAATGGTTTCAAAGTTTGAAAATATGTCCTACACTGCTAGATCCCAAAAACATAAAATATGTTCAATGACAGCGCTCAAATGTCCTCCTTAAAACTAATTATAGGGACATCAGTCGTAGTCAATAGAAAACCCAACGAAGAGTCAGGGTCGAATCCCACAAATAATGATATATCGTAGAGAATTCCTATCAAGAAATTTTTATTTTCAGATCACTCATTTGTAATATTAACATGTGGGTGGATAATTCCACCAATTCAATAAAAAGCCTTGGTTATCAATTATCACAATTAAACTACAATTTTGAAGAACTCAAGAGTAAAGAAGCAATCTGGGCGTGTGGGGATTTGAAAATGATATCACATAGGAGTAATTGTTCTGCTTTATAGTGATGAACTTTCATGTATAGGCTAGGTCATCTTTAATAATGCTAATTATCTTTCGATCTCAGAGCATCTATGCATAGAATCTCTTTTTGGTCTCATCCAAACGCCAAATTAAACATGCATATACCTTACTCTATTCTTTCTTTAGAAATAGAGAAAATTGATCAGACCCATAACCTTTATTTTCAAGCAAAATACAGACACTTTCTATTAACGGACTAATTACCCACTTAAATAAATCTCTTTCGAGCATCGAACGGATATCAGAAGTAGGAATTTACTTTGCAACCTTAACTCATTAATTAATCCCGTGCTAATTAGACCAAATTAATGCATGAACAACAACAAAACAAAGCATAATACAATACCTACTATATCAAATAGACACTCAATCCCATAATTACACCCTTAGATCTTGGAGTTTTAGACACCCCGATACAAAAAACAAAGAAAGTATAACTTCCATGAAAGGAGCCATTTGTAACATGAAATTAAGCAATTACAAGTAAACCTACTTTGGAATTAACTTTAATTTATCAAATTCAAAAGCAAAGTTGTAATACCCCAAAAGCTAGAAAGTGTTCTTCACAAGGGCCAAGTGTTCTCTCTCTAAACTAAATTTTGAACTAATGTTTTAGGATTTGGGAATGGGAATATACTTTTCTTATCTAGACAGCCCGACTTCAAATGGGAATATCTCGTTCATACTAACTCAAAATTGAGCAAACTCAGTGGCGTTGGAAATATAATTCAAAGATCTTTCCTACGATATCTTGTAGCACACTTAAGTCATCCTGATCTAGGAGTTATGATCATTTAGAGTTGACCCAAAACTCATACTTAACTTAACTTGTCAAACTTTTCAAATTTGATTATTTCCAAAAATGGTTTATTTCAAACTCTAGTCCTTTCTAGTTCTTTCAAATAGCAAGGTGCTACACAAAAAGTAAATGTGCATTTCATTTGGTGACATTAACCAGGCTCGTTTGACGAATCGCCTCTTGCTCTTTGCTTGCCTTTTCATAATCTAGGCTTCAGGTGTTTGAACCTCATTTGACAAACTCGTTTGAGTCAGACTTCCACATTTGGTGAATCACCATGTACTACCTTGGTTCACCTTTCGAACATTGAATCTTTTCTTTTAACACTGTCATTTTAGGTGATGTTTAGCAAGGTCGCCTTTCTCATTTAGCACATCACATTCTCAGATGGAGTTCTCCAACCTTATTTGATTGACACAAGTGCTATGCAATGTCAGTTTCGGTGAGGTTGTGTTCACTTGGTGATCTACCCTTCTTTTTAGGTGATAAACAATTAATAGTTTACACTTCTTTTCGCATTTTGGTCATTCTTTCAAACATCAATCATTGCCTTATCCATTTGCCTTAGTAGTTGCAAATAATCAACACTTATTAAGATAAGGACAAAATTAGGCAATGAGGACACTAATTCTTGAGCTAAAAAGACCTGGAATGAGTGCGAATTCTACGACTCATCAACAGCCCCAACTTAATCTTTCATTTGTCCTCAAGCAAATAAAAAACACAATTCGCTCAATTAGGGTGTTTACAACAGTACTCAATGAGAGCTGACATGCAGGTGCCAAAGCAAGACTACTCTCAACAACATGACAAACTCAATTAGGATAAAATATCTTCGAATGATGTGTAGCTATTCTCAACAGAACCTCGAGCTCACTTTAGCTTCTTGTCTAATGCAAGAACATGTTTCAATAAATGAATTTAAGTGCCCTCACATAAAGATTTATTTCATGCTCTCAAAAACAGATAAAAAAGATATAAGAAATCAATAGAACGCTCAACTCTCAAAAGAGAAACACATGCAAAATTTATCCCACAAGTTTGCCCATATTTTTTAATCATCACACAACCTAGTTCATGCAAGATATCAAGGGTATTTTAGGCTTGTAATGGTACTGAGGGATAAGGTATGATCAATTAGGCTTGTGACTTCACCTTTTCAAAAAATTGTTGGAATCATCTTCACCTCCTTTGAAGTTCTTTTCATTTGAGAAATCAAACTATGCATTTTTCCTTAATTTATTTGGGAATTGTTATAAAACTAAATAAAAAATAAGACAAGAAATATAGAATATGAAAGCAATAGAAATAGGGACACAAGAGATGAGAGCTTTTCTTATTATTCCACATCTTCAAGTGTCTACAATATGAACCCTTATGCCTATATTTATAGTGTAACATAGAGGCATACAAAAGGTTAGTCATAAACATGACATTAACATGAATATAATGGAGGAGGTTATAGATGTGAAAGTTTACAAGAATAATGGTTATAAAGTTGGAGGTTATGGAGGTTATGGTTATCTACATAATGGAGGAAAGTAATGGAGATAATGGGTGAGAGTAACTTCTTGGTGTAGTGGACACCCACACTATAATATTTTATAACTCCCCCTTGGATGTCCGTAGATAATATGCCTCGTTAAAACCTTACTAGGAAAAAACCCTGTGGGAAAATAAATCCTAGTGAAGGAAAAAGAGTACACATATCTTTTAATACGCTTGAATGATACCTCGTTAAAAACCTTACATGAAAAACCCAGATGGGATAAAACCATGGTTTAGGAAAATAGTACAACGCATATTTTTCTCCCCCCGATTAAAACATTACTTGATATCTCGGAGACGATGCATTCCAATCTTATATCACAACTTCTTAAATACTGATGTTGGCAATCCTTAGTGAATAAGTTTACACGATTATCACTTGAATGGTTCCTTGAACGTCTATCTCACCATTTTATTGAAGATCATGTGTGAAAAAGACTTTTGGTGAAATATGCTTTGTCCGATCTCCTTTGATTGTATCCTCCCTTCAATTGAGCTATATATTATTTTCGTATATGGTGGCTG
Organism: Solanum chiquidenum; assembly: GCA_029582725.1. NCBI lineage: Eukaryota > Viridiplantae > Streptophyta > Magnoliopsida > Solanales > Solanaceae > Solanum > Solanum chiquidenum. The sequence continues at coordinate 67,231 of JAJOOS010002010.1, forward strand.
AAATATCCTTTGCCAAAGGAAAATCACATATTTTCTCAATATGATAGATCATGATTCCAACCAAACACACTCCCGAATTACTTCATAGATCAATATTCTTTCTACATGATTTGAAGAAGTGGTTATCAATGTTTGATTCTTTGAATGGCACAATATTGTCGTGCCTTAATATGTAAACAAATAGCTAATTTTCTGATCTAGCTTTATGCAGATCAAATAAATACTTTGCATTTGCATAATCAAATCATTTTTTACTCAGAGATTGATCATTTCAATTTTATTGAAGCTCATTTTTTCTTCTCAAAGAAAATCACACATCTTCTATGTCTTGAGTTACTTGCTTTATTAGTTTCTTGGCATAACTTGAATGATAATATGACAATCCCCTCACATAACTTTATATATATATATATCAAATAATCTTCTAGCATTTGCATAACCAACAATCTATAAGTGCACCAATTGCACTAATACATGGCATTTTAATCATTTTCATGAGGTTGAAAAAATTATTTCTCTATATTAAGCAATCTCAGAACCATTGGGTACTCAATGGAATTATTTTAAGACCTCTTAAATCCTTCAAGAATTTTCACATAACATCCATCGTCTAGTTAGACATGGTAATCAGTCATTATACAAATTCAAGTATTTCATCTATTTCCAGATTCTCATTGCATACACCACTGTAGAACATATCTCCATTTGATAATGTCAGGACTTCTGTGGAAACCCTTTATGCCCCGAGGTACAAACCATACTTTATATCTTATGGTTATACTTTCGTCACGGTGATTCATTTGTACTTCACTGACATATATTTTGATTTATGAACTATAAGTTTAAAAACATCACTTTTCTAAGTGAAACAAAATATACTTGAAAAGTGCATTTTATTTGGCCAATCATTTATCTGTCCACATTATATGACAGATGCAAATTTAAGATCCTCGTAACCACTTATAGCATTGAATGTTACTTCATATCAAAGATACCATTGACAGTCATTTGACTCGATTCCAATACGATATAACTTATCGAGATCTCTTCATTTTCCATCATTTTCAGATACGTGAACCTTTGCCAAGGTTTTATGAAGTGTTATGCCATAGTTCTCTTTCAAAGCACTTACCTTACTATCATGACCATTTTGATAATTTGCTCCTCTCCTTCCTCAAGGAGTTTTACGTTTTGAATCAATTGGTCTATCATGCTTCTGGCGTACCATAGACTCTATATTTCAAAGACTATTTATTGGAGCATTTGTAGATTAATTAAATATTGGGTAAGCAAATACATTTGGCAAATTATTTGCAACATTTTACAAATGAATTATCTCTTGAACTTCAAGTTCACATTTTTAACGAGGATCTACATAATTCACCTCACACATAATTTTAGCTGCTAAACATACATCCACCTAATTTTAGGAAATCTTACATTTACCCCCAACCTCATTTGGGGATCCATATTTGTACGTGGTGGAGCAATAAAATCATATGTGCACACATCAAATTTTTAGATGGAAATTATTTGGTTCCTAACCCTAAACCAATTGTGATGGGTAAATCTTGTTGGCTTGATGCATACACGTTAAATAAACTCATCTCATACCAAATTTTATTTGAGAGATTTGTTCTCAGAATCAATGGTCTAGCTATAATTGGAGGCATACAATTTCTGCTAAACCAACCAGTATTATCAACATAATTTTATAGTTTGGAACTGTGCTCTTAATTTAACAAATTGAGCAAACAACCTTACAAAAACAAATTTATAAGTTGATAGAAATGCACATGTGACCATACCATAGATGGATCTATTAAATCATAATAGTAAGTGGTCCATATGGTAGGTGAACGAGCACATATTCACCTTTTTATATGTTTCAAATAATTTCAGGGGATATAATCCCAACCTTAGCTGGTACAATGATCATTTTATCACGAGAACAAGCAACACAAGAGAATTCTTGAAGAATCTCTCATTTCTTCAAACATATAGTTACATGAATTCTCAATTTCTTTTGCATCATATTTGAATCGGAATGGCCAACCGATCATGTCTACTGATATTTATTTTAGTAAACTTCTAGTTTACTTTTGCATGTGATTCCATCATCATGCCCGTGTTTGTATACAACAAATAAGAGGAAAAAATGGGTAATCTTATACATAAATATTTATAACCAACTTCTGTTGTAGTAATTTGAAGATATTAAATATTCCCATGATTTATTGTCTCAATATAATATTTTTTCTTTTCAATTCTTCCGAAACTTTAAAATTTTCTTTTGAGACTTACTACAACCCCAATATTATGAACAATTTCATTCCTCCGGATAGTAACAAATTAGCCCTTTCAGAACTCTCAATTAATTTTGTGTACTACCAAAAATTTCACAACGCTGTTCTTATGGTGACCATCTCCTTCAAGGAGAAAATTATTATTATTGTCATGGTTAAAAGTATTACATGCAATATTTATTTATTGACAACCAATGACAAATTTGTGTTACCACACAACAATATTTATTTTGGTCATAGCCACAACCTTTATAGGAAATAATTATTTCTTTCTTTTTGTCCTTCAATAGTTCATAATTTATCATACCACAATATTTGTGTAGTACTTAAAGTATATGACTAAATGACCATTTATGTCAAAATATTTCTTTTCAATCTCTCAAACCTCCCGTAGAGGTCAGATGTGACATTTATCCAACAATACATGAACATGTTCTTATTCATAAGAACACAAGTCACATTTTCTTTAAGAAATGGACCATAACCATTTGAACATGCTCCATAAGTTTTTATTAGAAACTCATTGTCATTCTTTCGCATTTATCAAATTTATGTGAGTCACCTCAACATCACTTTACAAGGTCAAATGTACTACCACTTTGTATTCCTTTATTTTGATGGATGATTTACAAAAAAATTCAAATTTGGGTTGCACCAACAACAATGTGCCCAATAACTTCTCATATCACTTTGATGGATAAAAATTACCTTTAACAATTACCTTCACATTTGACTGACCATCTTAAAAAACAATGTGTCCAATAACCTTTTATACCACTTTAATGGACAAAATTATCTTCACATTTGAAGGAAGATCTTAAGAACACATAATGTTCTTCCTCTTAATTACCACAATGATGACCATTAACATTTTACGACACCCATATTCATACATTCAACCACTTATCATTTTTTAGACATATTAGGCACCGCTACCACATTCACATAAGAGAATGAAGCAAGTCAATTAGGTGAATTTCATGACTTATTGAAATGACCTGATTTCCATCGTTAGGGAAAGGCAAATGGGGAAAGAATTGGGGTAGGAAAATATTTTGGTAGTAACTTGGATTTTTCCAACCTAGTCTAGATTTGGACGAAATTGGAGTCTTTAAGGTGTAGGGAAATCTAGTAACAATCGCGTGAGTTAATTGTCATTTTATTTACATGAGTAGTTAGATAACTCATTGAGGAATCTGTACGACTTTACAGAATTGAATTCGGGTGAGTAGAACTCCAGAAATCAATCTTAGCATGAAGGGTATTTTTTGAGCGTCATTGGTTAAAGGTGTGTTGTGAAATGGGGGTCTTCAAATTATTTAAATAGCTCACTGGTTCTGTGAAAGCCGCTAGGGCGAGATTTTTGCCACCACGGCGGGGACGCTGTGGTGGGTTCGACGTGACTTAAGATCGTTTATAAACCCCTAAACGACCTTATTCTGCACTTTTTTATTTTTAGAGCTAAGAAATGAACCCCATGACTCTTAACAGTTTTCCACCATTCTTGAGGCTAAAGGTAAGCTTTTCACTCCCCGAATCCATTTTTCGATCCATAGAAAGTAATAGAATGGGTAAATATCGATGGAGGATGGTTTTGATATAGATTCTATGGTGGAAACAACCCTAATTTGGATACTTGTAATCATGGGCTTGATCTAGGGTTCATAGAATTGTTAGTAATTCGGGTAATTAGTGATTGTTTATTGATTCCCGTATTATATTGATTGTTTTTAGACCACGAACAAGCGAGAAGAATCTGGAAAGGAAGACTCAAGTGCCTTAGGGGATTGAAGCTTGGATTCGAGGTTAACAATGGTTGTGATTTCATGTTGGTGTGATATATATTGTAATTGCTTCATTATAATGCATGTATGTATGTGAATGTTGCATTATTGATCACCCTAATCGTAAATGATATAATTGAATAATATTATGCAATGAATCACCTCTTGTTGTATGATTGTGAGAATATATATTATGATTGTGATTGTGGATTGTTGAATGGGCGGGTGTCACGATCTGACAAACTAATTGGGATCGTTTGCCATGTTCCGACATAAATATGGGATTGGTTTCCACGTTCCAGCATAAACATGGGATCGGTTGCCACGTTCCGACATAAACATGGGATCGGCTGCCACATTTCGACATACTAACTTGGATCGGGTACCACGAACCGGTATGCTAATAGTTTGGGTTTGGGTTCCATGAGAGGACCATTGAATTGGGTTCCGTGAGAGGACCATTGAATTGGGATGTGTATCTACTTGTGATGATTACGTTCATATCTAATCATGATTCATATTCAAAGACGATATGTTGCTCTAAATTGATAACCAATGTGTATTATTGAGAATGTGGGATGCTACATTGATTCTGAAAAGATGACCAATATTGTAGATGTTCGGTATATGCTTGTTTTATAATATTGTGATTACTTGCATGTGTTTCACTTATTGGGATAGTCATGTAATAATACCAGTACACTGTGATTGTGTACTGATATTGCACTTGCTCTTTCTTTGTTGAGTAGAGGGCATCTTCAGGTGGCTATTGATAGACTTCAGCTAGGTGACTAATGAGCGTGACCGGATTCAAGGGTGAGCCAGTTCTTTTAGGCTGCCATGGATCTTTCTTGTTTAAATCCACTCTTTTCCGACTCAGACTATTTCTTAAAGGTGTTGTTTAGTTTTGGGGTTGTACCCCTTGTTCTTAGACTTGTCGTTAGTAGAGTTTTGGTACAATGACTTTCAGGTTCTAAGGGTTGTTATTCCGCAATAGTTTGGTTAGTTGTTTGTTAAACCTTGGAGTTTATGGGGCCTCCATTTTTATTGTCATTTAAACCTGTTTCCGTAGCTTTAAATGTGTATTACTTTGGTTAAGTTGATTAGTTGGGCTGTAGTTTTGGTTCTCCCACCGAAGGGTTATTGTGGGTGTCAATCACTACGGTCTGGGTCGTGACAAAGTTAGTATTAGAACCCTAGTTTCGTTGATCTCATTGTACCAAAACGATTCTAGTAGAGTCTTGTGGAATGGTACAATGACGTCCGTACTTTTCTTCGAGAGGCTATAGGACTTTAGGAAAAACTCACTTCTTTCTACTCCTTCGTGCTATGACTTGAATCCAATTGGTATTTGGGTGATACAAATTGGTATCTTTCTTCCTTCACTCTATGGTCTGAACTAGAGCAACAAAAGTGGTAACACCATCACTAGCAAGAGAAGATGTGTATAGACTACCGACAGTTGAATAGGGTCACCATTCAGAACAAGTATCCATTACCTTGGATAGATGACCTTTTTGACAAATTGCAAGGTGCATCAATTTTCTCTAAAGATTGATTAAGGTCTGGTTACTATCAATTAAAGATTGAGGTGGTTAAGAATTGGTTTCGACCAAGTTCTATGATTGAAATTAGGAGTTTTGTGGAGCTCGCTAGCTACTATTGTCGCTTGTTGTATGATTTGAGTCCAATTGGTATCTCCCGATTCCAATTGTTATCTCAACGAAGTGAACTAGACGTCGTAGTCCCGACTGAACGGACACAAGCAAGTCAATTGCAATTGAGAAGGTTCCAATTGGTATTTGGCCTTAGGGGTCGTACAAGGCGTAGATGATTAATAATGGTCGTCTATGGAACAAAATAATTAAAGAATTTGGACTTGTCTTGCGTTTGTGTAATAACCACGTGAATGTATGGGTGTATCCTGGGGATATGTGGGTTGTGGTACTAAATTAATGAGAAAGAGTTGGTTCGTGAATCGTGGGATTTACTTGGAATAGACATGATTTCTCTTAGCTCAAAGAATTATCCTAAATTCCTTTGGCAGAGCTGGGAACTTTTGGGAAAATTAAAAAAGATAAAAACCCTAAAAAAAAAATTAGTTGGCCTGGGTTCTGTTTCAGTTGTGGACGCTGGGGCGTGATTCTTCCCGCCAAGGCGAGGCCGTCAGTGCAAAAATTTTCCCGCTAGAGCGGGATAAGGCGAGGCAGAACCTTAACCTGTCTCCCCTTTTTCCCCTAGTCATAATTATGGACCCCAAATCGTACCCGAACAAACCCCCGTGATCTAATTCAGTGTTCAACAATTGAATATAACTTATAAGTGTGTTAAATTGTGGAGAACCTGGGCATATGAAAAGGAAATCGGTGAGGCTGTGGAGGCCGGGGAAATGGCAATGCATGTAGAGGAGTAGTGCAGCCAGGCGAAGAGGTTGCCTATTAGGAGGACAGGGCTCAGTTATATGCTTTTCTGGGAAAAAACCGAGTTTGAGGTGTGATGCAGTGATCACTACTGCTGCTTTTGTTTGTGCCCAGATGGCTATTGTTTTGTGTGATATGGGTTCTACTTATTCGTACGTGTCAGTTCAATTGCCTTGGATTTGATGTGGTTTGTGATATACTTGATGCCCTCATCCATGTTTCTACCCCAGTTAAAGAGTCAGTCATAGTGATCCTTGTATATCGTGTTTGTCCTGTTGTGTTCATGGATTTTCAAATTTAGGTTGATTTGGTTATGCTGGATATGACTGACTTGATATAACCTTAGGAATGACTTGGTTGTCCCTCTATTATACCGAGCTTAATTGTAATGCTAAGTTGGTAACTCTAGAGATCCTTGGTAGGGAAAGATTAGAGTGGGAATGGGTGTACAAACCTAAGCTAGCTAAGATCATACCCTTCATTCGGACTAGGAAACTGGTATGGTAGGTTTGTTTGTCTTATTTGGATCATGTTCGGAATGTTGAGGTTGAGTCTCCCTCTATTGAATCTATTCCTGTGGCATCTGAGTTTTAATGAAGTATTTCCTACGGATTTGACTGGTATGCCTCTCTTTTAGTTCATTCACTTATTTTTATTTTCATTTTTCAAAAGCATTTTCATCACAATGACTATTTCCTTGTATAAGGAGGGGTTTCTTTTTTTTGTAACAAATTTCAAAGTTGAGTCTTATTTCATCTTTCTACGCCTTCACTTCACTTTCATTCCTCATTACTTTATACACCCCAATAAAGCGTTTGGCCTAAGTTGACTATTCAATAATATGAGATCTTTTCATGATGGGGAGTTCATGCTTTTAAGGTATAGCATTGATGATATATATTACATTACCATTTCCCCCTATACTAAATTAAAATCTAATTAACTATTTTAATAAATTTTAAAAATTAATTAGAGTCCTATTCTATCCGCATAAATGGAGAATAAATCAAAATTCATCTATTGCATTTTAATTCTTAAGTTATAATATTATGTTTATGAAAAAGAAAAAAAACTCATTTTCAACAGATTATCTTCCACAATAGTAGAATATTTTCATATTCTTTTCACATTCTCAATTGGATCCTATGTAATTATCAAATCACTATATAAGATCAGTATTAAATTTTTGTTTCTTCTGTAAAAAAATATTCATTCCTAAAAAAAAGATTGTTTTTCCACCAGAAGCGGTACTTCATTCTGCATTGTCCCAGCCAATTCCCCCACCCCCTTTAATTTTTTCTCTTACAATGTTATATTTGGATAAAATAGTGTATCATTGTTTACTATGACTGGTTCATATATTATTCAGATTGTGAGATATGATTTTTATGAGTTAATATGTATATACTAAATTTTTTTCATAAGTTCAAATATTATTGACTTCAAAGTTTTGAAAGCCCTCTACCATTTGTTTGGTCATAATATTCTTTGTGTAACTTTTATGTAATAGTATTTTCTGTTGGTAACAACTATAATACTTGGTGTACTAAAGTGTAGGTTTGCATTCGATAAACACTAATCCACTATATACATATTTTTAATAAAATAATCAAAAATAAAAGGTTTAATAGAAACAATAAATTGTGAAATGTATTCATTCAAATGACAACAAATCTATTCAAGATTAATATTGTGTGATATTTTACGATACTATATTTATATCAAGCGTCGATGAGATTTTTTTGTATTTTATTGAAAAATAATATTATAATTTTATCAACTAAAAGTTCACCTTTTATGTTTGATAAGTTATTTTTGCGAGGATTTTTTTAGTTCTTTTGTCTTCATTGTAGTTTGGCTTTAAATTTTTGTACCTTCTAAATTTGTTTATGTTTTCATGTTTATCTTCTCCTAATTACATTTGTGAATACATACATTTATTTAGATGCATTATCAATCTATTTATATTTTCCTTTTCTGCTTAAACCTATATAGTAATTAAGGAGACCAATGCTTCATGGTTTCTTATGATCCACTATACTTGAATATATATATATATATATATATATATATCCCAATTAAGATCGGATATATGTTCAATATACAAATCAAAAAATAATTATCTCATAAATATTAATGAGAAGCTGTCAATCTAAAGTTGAACTATCAAAATGTCCATGATAATTAGTTGATTGACTATTTTACCCTCCAATGTTGAGGACAAACCAAGGGTTCATCCGCAACTTCTGTTTATGAATCCTCTTTCGCTTGGTTACAAGACTAGATATAATTGTCTATTGTTTGACGGTCTAATAAATGTGTCAAAGAACGGATTCTTTGCTGCCGATACAGACAATTATTTAATTTTATTCCTACAATAATTCAGGTTAAGATGAATGACATTTATTGTGCTTTGTTTGTATGTTTTGGAGAAATATATATAGTTCTTCTTCATATTTTTGCTAATTTTGTCAAGGGAAATTCATATATTTATTAACTATTTAAGTAGTAATTCATTGACATATTCATACCATGAGAGAATTCATTAATTATCTTAATTAGCTTCATATATTTCTTGTTTGGTGTCAAATGCATAGTTCTCCTTTAATAAATTTTATTTTACGATTAAAATGTAAACGATAAAATTAACATTGCTAAGTTCACCATTTTCATATTTCATAATCTAACTTTTTAAATATATCAAAAAATTTACAATAATGATAAGGAACAAAACATGCAAAGTATATTTTGAGAAATTAATATATCTATATATATAAATTCATGAAACATATACTAATCATGTAAAGATGTCTGAATAATCATTAAAAGAGATAAAATATCAAACAGACACTTAAAGTTAAATTTAAAGGGCTATACATACATTTAGTACAAAGTTTAGAAGGACTAATTGATAAATTATATAGTTCTTAGAGGTAAATTTCAAAACATTTAAGAAGTGCAAGGTTTTTTTCTCTCTATAAAAGCTTCACTCTTCTTCCTATAGCCCTCAAAACCTTAAATTTCACTTAGCCGTCACACTTTTTTTCTTTGGTAGGTGAATAGCCTTCATGAATCTGTAGTTGTTACTCAAATGATATTCTTGAAGTGATGAATGTTCTTAAGGATGTACCTCAAGATAGCTCACTAGTTTCATCTAGTAAGATCAGACACATTCATAATTTCTAGAATATTCTTTGGGTAACAACCTACATGTTAATTCTATAAGAATGCAACTTCACCTTCATCAAGTTTTGCATGTTAAAACTTCACCAAAAAATGATTGTTAAGTCTTTGTTTAGTTTTCAACATAAGTGAATAATTTTACATCTGTGTTATTAATATATATTTGTGTTTAGAATTTTAATAGTTAGTTTTTCTATAATATAGTAAAGTGATTTCTTTTCTATTCCCAAGTTAACTAGAAGATGCAGATTCAAATTGAAAGAGACTTATGATATATTGTTTATTGTATTTTAAGTTAATTCATAGATCTGCTTGTTAAGTGGTGATTAGTGTTTCCATTACAGATGTATTAAATGCTAAGTTGGTAACCATTGATTTGGTACATTGCGAGTATTTGATATATTGGTTTTACAGGTTTATGTTTAAAGCTATAAATATGGTGCACTTTTAGTCAAGAACAAACTAAAGACGGTAAGACCCAAGATTACAAGTGTTTTGCATGATTTGTTCAGTTTTTTAACAAGGCATCGAGGAGATTGATGAATCATGTGTGTGTGTATATATATATGTCTAGTTTTTACTCACTAATGTGATTCTAGTGTCGTGATATCCAAATCACTCCTACAATATTTACATTCCATTTATTTCTGACTCATGCGGGTGATGCTCAATTGAAAAAAGATTAATGTTTCTACAGAGGGAGGAATTTTAAGAAACGTAACATCTCTTGCCTATTTATTGTTCAATTTTAAATCTAAGATTTAGTGTGAAACTGTTAGACTTAAGTAGTACAATAATTTCCTTATTATAATTGGAGTCTTAATTAAGTAAACTATATATGTCTGTGCAATTTATATTTGTAGTTATGTTTGTTCAACGAGGCAATCCTTAGTTTGTATTTTTCGAGAATGTACAATATATCATGAATTGAAAATTATCCTTTCCTGATTTGTTTACACTTTAGTTATTTATCGTTCAACTTCAATTATTTATATTTACTTTGAAGGAGGAATATTCTCTTTGTGTAAGATTGTCCCTTTATAAGAAAAAATAGTGTTTGATTTTGAAAAGAATAGGGACACTACTACTACATTCATGTAGGACTACACTGTTAAATTCACATTTGGTAGGAAAAGCTTCGCTCAAACTGAGACATTGCTTTACGAATCTTGATTAATCAGCCCCAATCATTTTATCAATTCAACATCACATCTATTTAAAGAGGAAATGGTTTCAAAGTTTGAAAATTTGTCCTACACTGCTAGATCCCAAAACTTTAAATATGTTCAATGATAAAGCTCAAATGTCCTCCTTAAACCTAATTATATGGACATCAGTTGTAGTCAATAGAAAACCCAACGAAGAGTCAGGGTCGAATCCCACAAAGAATGATATATCGTATAGAATTCCTATCAAGAAATTTTTATTTTGAGATCACTCATTTGTAATATTAACATGTGGGTGGATAATTCCACCAATTCAATAAAAAGCTTTAGTTATCAATTATCATAATTAAACTAAAATTTTAAAGAGCTCAAGAGTAAAGAAGCAATCTGGGCGTGCAGGGATTTAAAATTGATATCACATAGGGGTAATTGTTCTTCTTTATATTGATGAACATTCATGTATAGGCTAGATCATCTTTAATAACTCTAATTAACTTTCGATCTCAACGCATATATGCATAAAATAACTTTTTGGTCTCATCCACACGCCAAATTAAACATCCAAATACCTTACTCTATTCTTTCTTTAGAAGTAGAGCAAATAGATCAGACCTATAGCCTTTATTTTCAAGTAAAATACATACACATGATATTAATAGAATAATTACCAACTTCAATAAATCTCTTTCGAGCATCGAACGGAAATCAGAAGTAGGAATTTACTTTGCAACCTTAACTCATAAATTAATCTCTTGCTAATTAGCCCAAATTCATGTTTGAACAACAACAAAACAAATCATAATTGTAATGACCTGTTCACGTCGTTATAGAATAGCCAACGGGGGATAATTTGGGGCCAATATTTTTTTTTGTAATATCTTGAAATTTCCCAACCTAGTCCAGATTTGGACGAAATCAGAGTCCTTAAGTTGTAGGGAAATCTGGTAACAATCGGTTGAATTAATTATGATTTTGATTACATGAGCGGATACATAACTCGTTAAGAAATCCGTACGACTTTACAGAATTCAATTCGGGTGAGTAGAACTCCCAAAATTGATCGTAGTGTAAAGTGTACTTTATGAGCGTCGTTGGTTAGAGGGTGTTCTGAAATAGGGATTTTAAAATTCTTTAAATAGCTCACTGGTTTCGTGCAAGCCGCTTTAGTGAGATTTGTGTCACTTTGGCGGGGCTGCTATAGCGGGGTGAGGGCCACTGTGGCGGGTTCGACGTGACTTAAAGCATAAATATACCTCTGAATGATATTATTTGGCAGTTTTTTATTTTTAGAGCTAAGGAACGAACCCCAAGCGACTCCTAAGAGTTTTTCATCATTCTTGAGGCTAAAGGTAAGCTTGTCACTCTCAGAATCTATTTTTTGATGCGTAGAACTTAATAGAATGGATAATTAATGATGGGGGAGGGTTTTTATATAGATTCTATGGTGTAAAAAACCCTAATTTGGATAATTAGGATCATGGGTTTGATCTAGGGTTCATAGAATTGATTAGTAATTTGGGTAAGTAGTGATTATTTATTGATTCCCGTATTATATTGATTATTTCTAGACCAAGAACAAGTGGAACGAATCCATAAAGGGAAGGATCAAGTTTCTTAGGGTTTCAAGCTTATTTTGAGGTAGGTGATGGTTGTGATTCTATGATTGTGTGATGTATATTTGTTTTTGCTTCATTATGATACATGTATGTATATGAATGTTGCATTATTGATCACACTTGTTGTAAATGAGATGATTGAATTATGGTTTCCAAGAAATCATGACTTAAATGTATGATCTTAAAGATATACTTGTGATTGTGACTGTGGTGTGTGAATGGATCGGTTGCCACGTTCTAGCATAACTAACTTGGATCGGTTGCCACATTCCGGCATAACTATGGGATTGGTTTCCACGTTTTGGCATAATTATTAGATCGGGTACCGCGTTCTGGTATGCTAATAGTTTGGGTTTGGGTTCCATAAGAAGACTAATGATGTGAAGTTGTTTGTAAATGTTATTGATATTGTGTACATTGATATATATATATATATGTATATATATATATATATTCATGTCATTATATTGTTGTCTTGACTTGCTTATGTTGCACTTAGTGGGATAGTTGTGTGATCCTACCAGTACACTGTGGTTGTGTACTGATACTGCACTTGCTCTTATTTTTTTTTAGTACAGGGAATCTTCAAGCGGCTACTGACGGACCTCGCTTAGGAGATAAGTGGTCGTTCGAATTCAAAGGTGAGCCAAGTCTTTCGGGTTGCCTTGGGTTCTCTTCGTCTATGTCCGTCATTTTCGGACTTAGACTATGTTCTTGTTAGTTGATTATTTGCTTGGTTGGGGTTGTGGTAGAGGTTCTCCCACCGGAGTGTTAGTGTGGGTGTCAATAACGATGGTCTGGGTCATGATATAGTTGGTATCAGAGCCTACGTTTGTTGATCTCGATGTACAATAACAATTCTAGTAGAGTCTCGCGGAACGGTACGGGGACGCCTTTACTTTTCTTCGAGAGGCTATAGGACTTTAGGAAATCTCTCTATTTTTCTCTTGTCTCCTTTCGTGCTATAACTTGATTCCTATTGGTAGCTATTGATTGAAATTGGTATCTAACCTTCTTCACTCTTCTGTCCACATATGGTTAATACTAGGTATAATGGCGTCATGCCCTAGTTCCCGTCACTGCTCCAGCTGAGAAATTTATAGCAAGAGGTCGCAGTAGAGGTAGGGGTAGACGAAGAGCTAGGGGTAGAGGTCATGGAAGAGTAGCGCCTGCTAGAGATGAGGTACTGGTTGGGATTGCTCCCCAAAATGAGACCCCTCCCGTACAACATGAAGAGATAAATGAGGATGTTGAAGTTGAGAATGTTGAAGAGGTTGGACAAGAGGAAGAGGTGCAGGCCGAGACTACATGTATTCCGCTCATCGATCCTGTGTTAGCTCAACATATCATGTCATTTTTGAAAGGATTCGCCGGTCCTGGAGTTCTTCCATATGTTCAAGCAGCTCAAGCTCCTGCTAATCCCCCTATTGCTATCACTACTCCCAACATGGGTGGAAACGTAGGTACTGATGCTTTCTTCCATCCTTTGTTTGGTTCTGTTATGACCGGTAATGATCATGAAATATTGACTAAGTTTTGGAAGCTTAAGACTCTAGTATTTCTTGGTTCTGAGAGTGAGGATGCGTATGAGTTCATTCTGGATTGCTATGAGAGGCTTCATAAATTGGGTATTGTTCATCAACATGGGGTTGAGTTTGTGTCTTTCCAACTTCAAGGTGAGGCCAAGCAGTGGTGGAGAGCTTATATGGAGTGCAGATCTTCAGTTTTACCTCCACTTACTTGGACCAAATTTCATGCTTTGTTTTTTAGAGAAATATGTGCCTAGAACTTTGAGGGATCGCAAGAAAGATGATTTTATGGCTTTAGAGCAAGGTGGTATTTTTGTGGCTGCTTATGAGGCCAAGTTCCATGCTCTATCTAGATATGCCACGCAGTTGGTGACTACTGAGAAAGAGAGAATCTGATTATTTATTAGGGGACTAAATTATGAGTTGCAAGTATTATCTGTTCATATGCATTCTGCAAGGAGAAGCTTTAATGATGTGACATATTATGTTAAAAAGGTGTAGGGGGTAAGGCGAGACGGTCAGGCTAAGGCAATGGCAAAAAGGGCCAAGAATTCAGGAAACTTTCAAGGTTCTAACTCTAGAGGTTCAGGGAGGCCAACACTTGCAGCCAAGTCAATTCAGTTCGCTATTCCCGCCTCTAAAGGTAACTACTCGGGAACTCCATCTTATAATTTTTAGGATAGCCAGGGAGTCGCGCCTTCGATGGGCGACATACCATCTTTTGATCATACTTGCTACAATGGTGGAGAACCTGGGCATTTGATGAGAGATTGTCCCAACCCACGTGTATTAGTTGTCGCGCAGCAGCCTTCTAGAGCAACGGTACCCGTGGGGAATGGTAGTAATGGTAGAGGATGTCCACAAGGTGGGCGAGGAGGTAATCAACGAGGTCGTGGAGGTAGAGGAAATGGTAACGGGGGTAGGGTTAACGTGCAACCAGGCAAGGAAGTGGCTCAACAAGATGATAGGGCTCAATTTTATGCTTTTTTGGGCAATAATGAGGCAGAGGCGTCTGACGCGGTGATCACAGGTACTATTCTTGTCTGTGACCAAATGGCTAATGTGTTGTTTTATCCGGGTTCTATTTATTCATATGTATCCGTGATATTTACCTCAGATTTTGATATGCTTTGTGATATTCTTGATGCCCCTATTCGTATTTCTACCCTAGTTAGAGATTCAGTCATAGTTACCCATATCTATCGTGCTTGCCATATTTTATTTATGGGATTTTAGACTTAGGCTTATTTGGTGATTTTGGATATGATTGACTTTGACATAATCTTAGGCATGACTTGGTTGTCCCCCTATTATACTGTGCTTAATTGTAATACTATGTCTGTAACTCTAGATATTCCGAGAAGGGAAAAATTAGAGTGGGATGGGATGTACAAGCCTAAGCAAGCTAAGAATATATCCTCCATTTGGGCTAGTAAATTAGTGCAGCAGGATTGTTTGGCTTATTTGGCTCATATTAGGGATATTGAGATTGAAGCTCCATCTATTGAGTCTATTCCTGTGGTGTCTGAATTTAGTGAAGTGTTTCCTAATTATTTGTCTGGTATGCCTCCGGATAGAGACATAGATTTCTGCATTGATTTAGAGCCTGGTACTCAGTCCATTTCCATCCCTCCATATCGCATGGCTCCGACAGAATTAAGAGATCTTAAAGCTCAAATCCAAGAGCTTCTTGATAAAGAATTTATTCATCCTAGTGCTTCCCCATGGGGTGCTCCAATTTGGTTCGTTAAGAAAAAGGATGGTAGTATGAGAATGTGTATAGATTACCGTTAATTGAATAGGGTCACTATTCGAAATGAGTACCCTTTGCCTCGAAAATATGATCTTTTTGACCAATTGCAAGGTGCATCAGTTTTGTCTAAGATTGATCTAAGATCCGGTTACCATCAATTAAAAATTAGGCCCGAGGATGTGCCAAAGACGCCGTTTAGAACTCGTTATGGGCACTATGAGTTTTTGGTTATGTCGTTCGGTTTGACCAATGCGCCTGCAACTCTCATGAGTTTGATGAATGGGGTATTTAAACCATTCCTTGATTCATTTGTTATAGTATTTATTGATGATATTTTGGTCTATTCGAAAAGTGAGGAAGAGAATGTCGACCATCTTCATATTGTTTTGGGTGTTCTTGGGAAACAAAGGTTATATGCTAAAATTTTTAAGTGTGAATTTTGGTTGAATTCAGTTGCATTTTTGGGACATGTAGTTTCAAAAGAAGGGGTAATGGTAGATCCTCAAAAGATTGAGGCGGTTAGGAATTGGGTTCGGCCTAGCTCTGTGATAGAAGTTAGGATTTTTGTTGGGCTCGCTAGCTATTACCGTCGACCTGTGAAGAACTTTGCTTCCATTGCCACTCACTTGACTAATTTGACCAAAAAGAAGATACCATTTGAATGGACTGAAAAATGTGAGGAGAGCTTTCAAAATCTCAAGAATCTCTTGACCACGACGCCCATTCTAGCAATATCGATTGAAGATAAAGATTTTATTATTTATTGTGATGCTTCACATTCTGGCTTGGGTGCTGTGTTGATGCGGGATAAGAATGTTATAGCTTATGCATCACATCAATTAAAGGTGCATGAGAGGAATTACCTAACACATGATTTGGAGTCATTACCTGTATGGTGTTAAGTGTGAGGTATTTACTGATCATCGTAGTTTGAAGCATGTGTTCACTCAAAAGGATTTGAATTTGAGACAGCGAAGGTGGATGAAGTTACTTAAAGATTATGATGTCACCATTCAATACCATCCGGGTAAGGATAATGTGGTGGAAAATGCGTTGAGTCGTAAAGCGGTTAGTATGGGTAGTTTAGCTTGCTTGAGTGTAACCAAGCGACCTTTGGCTAAAGAAATTGAGACCTTAGAGTCTAAGTTCATGCAATTGGGAATCTCAAAAAGAGCTTGGGTGTTATCTAGTAATGAAGTAAGGGCCACATTCATTGAGTAGATCAAGACCAAACAATTTAAGGATGAGAATTTGGAGGAGCTTAGAAAGAAGACTGTGATTGGTAAGGCACAAGAGACCACTCTTGATGTGGATGGTGTACTCAATTTTAAAGGGATAATATGTGTTCCTAGAGTAGATGACTTGATTGAGAAATTGTTGGCAGAGTCTCATGGTTTGCGGTATTCTATTCATCCGAGTGTGACCAAGATGTACAGAGATCTGAAGAGAAATTATTGGTGGCCGGGCATGAAGAAAGACATAGGGGAGTTCGTGGCTAAGTGTCAAAATTGTCAACAAGTGAAGTATGAACATCAAAGGTCTACGTGGATTTTGTGGTTGGTCTTCCCAAGACTTTGGGGAAGTTTGATTCTATTTGGGTAGTGGTGGATAGATTTACTAAGTCATCCTATTTTATTCCGGTAAGAATAAATTATAATTTTGAACAATTGGCTAAAGTTTATGTGAAAGAGATAGTGAGGTTGCATGGGGTGCCCCTCTCTATCATCTCAGACTGTGGTACCCAATTCACATCAAAGTTTTGGAGGAAATTGCATGATGAATGGGCACATAACTCACTTTTAGTACATCCTTTCATCCACAGATGCGCGGACAATCGGAGAGGACTATGGAAGTGTTAGAGGACATATTGAGGGCATGCGTGATTGAATTTGGAGGGTATTGGGATAAGTTCTTACCTTTGTGTGAATTTTCTTATAACAATAGTTATCACTCTAGCATACATATGGCACCATTTGAGGCACTCTATGGGAGGGGATGTAGATCACCCATAGGATGGTTTGAGGCCGACGATGTGAAACCTTTGGGGGTTGAATTAATGAAAGATGCTCAAGATAATGTGAGGAGTATTCAAGCTAAGCTTCTAGCAGCCCAGAGTAAACAGAAGAAGTATGCAGATCATAAGGTAAGAGACATGGCATTTCAAACCGGTGAAAATATTCTTTTTAAGGTATCACCCATGAAAGTAGTGATGAGATTTGGTAAGAAAGGTAAGCTAAGTCCTAGATACATCGGTCCTTTTGAGGTTCTTGAATGTGTAGGACCGGTAGCGTATATATTAGTTTTACCTCCTAATCTATCAGGTGTTCATCCGGTATTTTATGTGTCTATGTTGAAGTGGTATCATGGCGACGGGGATTACATCATTAAGTGGGACTCAATTGTGTTAGACACGGACCTCCAATATGGAAGGAACTGATTGCAATGTTTGATCGTGATGTGCGTAAGTTGAGGACCAAAGATATTAAGTCCGTGAAGGTTCAATAGAAGCACCGTCCAGTTGAGGAAGCTACTTAGGAAACTGAGAGGGGCATGCGAGACAAGTATCCCCAATTGTATGTTGATTCAGGTACTACATCATTCCTTCCTTAGCCTATTTTATATGTTTTGTCACTCGGGGACAAGTGATGGGTAAATTGGTATCTACTGTAACGACATGTTCCTGTCGTTATAGTAAAGCCGATGGGGGAAAATTTAGGGTCGGAAAACTTTTTCGTAGTATCTTGAAATTTCCCAACCTAGTCCAGATTTGGATGAAATCAGAGTCATTAAGGTGTAGGGAAATATGGTAACAATCGGGTGAATTAATTATGATTTTGATTATATGAGGGGATAGATAACTCGTAAAGGAATCCGTACGACTTTACGAAATTGAATTCGGGTGAGTAGAACTCCCGGAATAGATCATAGTGTAAAGGGTATTTTCTGAGCATCGTTGGTTAGAGGGTGTTTTGAAATAGGATTTTGGAATTCTTTAAATAGCTCACTAGTTTCGTGCAAGACGGTTTAGAAGGATTTATATCTCTCTGGCGGGGCCGCTACAGCGGGGTGAGGGCCGCTGTGGTGGATTCGACGCCACTTAAAGTCGCAAATAAACCCCTAAACGACCTTATCTGGAACTTTTTTATTTTTAGAGCTAAGGAATGAACCCCAGGTGACTCCTAACAGTTGTTTCACCATTCTTGAGGCTAACGATAAGTTTTTCACTCCCCGAATCCATTTTTCGATCCGTAGAACGTAATAGAATGGGTAATTAATGATGGAGGAGGGATTTGATATAGATTCTATGGTGGAAACAACCCTAATTTGGATAATTGGGATCATGGGTTTGATCTAAGGTTCATAGAATTGTAGTAATTTGGGTAATTAGTGATTATTTATTGATTCCCGTATTATATTGATTGTTTGTAGACCAAGAACAAGCGGAACGAATCCAAAAAGGGAAGAATCAAGTTTTTTCGGGTTTCAATCTTGTTTCGAGGTAGGTGATGGTTGTGATTCTATGATTTTTTTATGTATGTTTGTTCTTGCTTCATTATGATACATGTATGTATATGAATGTTGCATTATTGATCACACTTGTTGTAAATGAGATGGATGAATTATAATTGCCATGAAATCATGACTTAAATGTATATTCTTGAAGATATACTTATGATTATGACTGTGGTGTGTGAGTGGATCGGTTGCCATGTTCCGGCATAACTAACTTGGATCGGTTGCCAAGTTTTGACATAACTAACTTGGATTGGTTGCCACGTTTCGGCATAACTATGGGATCAGTTGCCACGTTCTGGCATAATTATTGGATCGGGTACCGCGTTCTGGTATACTAACAGTTTGGGTTTGGGTTCCATGATAGGACCAATGCTGTGATATAAAATGTGAAGTTGTTTGTTGTATGTAAATGTTATTGATATTGTGTGCGTTGATATATATATGCATGTGATTATGTTGTTGTCTTGACTTGCTTATGTTGCACTTAGTGGGATAGCCGCGTGATCCTACCAGTACACTGTGGTTGTGTACTGATACTACACTTGCTCTTATTTTCGTTGAGTACAGGGCATCTTCAAGCGGCTACTGACAGACCTCGCCTAGGAGATAAGTGATCGTTTGAATTCAAGGGTGATCCAATTCTTCTGGGCTGCCATGAGTTCTCTTCGTCTATGTCCACCATTTTCGGACTTAGACTATGTTCTAGTTAGTTGATTAGTTCATTAGATTGGGGTTGCATTCCTTCTTGTTTATAGTTGGTTCACTGTTAAATGTTTTGGTACATTGATTTTCAGGTTCTAGGTTGTTCCTTGCGCATTATTAGTTGTTACATCTTTTGTTAAACTTTATGAGAGCTTTAGTTTTAGCCATTATTTTCATTTTCGTATACTTAAATGCCTTAGTTTTTAGATTAGTTGTTTGGTTGGGGTTGTAGTAGAGGTTCTCCTACCGGAGTGTTAGTGTGGATTCAAATCACGATGGTCTAGGTCATGACAATAACACAACACCTTCTATATCAAATAGATAATTACACCCCTAGATCTTGGGGTTTTAGACACCCGATACAAAAAAGAAAGAAAGTATACCTTCCATGAAAGGAGCCATGTGTAACATGAAATTAAGCAATTACAAGTAAACCTACTTTGACATCAACTTTAATTTATCAAATTCAAGAGAAAAGTTGTAATACCCCAAAAGATAGAAAGTATTCTTCACAAGGGCCAAGTGTTCTCTTTCTAAACTCAATTTTGAACTAATGTTTTAGGACCTGGAATGGGAATAGACTTTCCTAATCTAGACCGCCCAACTTCAAATGGTAATATCTCGTTCATACGAACTCTAAATTGAGCAAACTCAGTGGTGTTGGAAATATAATTCAAAGATCTTTCCTACGGTATCTTGTAGCACACCTAGCTCATCCTGAGCTAGGAGTTATGATCGTTTCAAGTTGACCCAAAACTCATACGTAACTTAACTTGTCAAACTTTTTAAATTTGATTATTTCCAAAAATGGTTTCTTTCAAACTCTAGTTCTTTATAGTTCTTTCAAATAGCAAGGTGTTACACAAAAATTGAATGTGCATTTCATTTGGCGACATTAGTTGGGCTCATTTGACGAATCGCCTCTTGCTCTTTGCTTGCCTTTTCATGATCTAGGCTTCAGGTGTTTGAACCTTAGTCGACAAACTCGTTTGAGTCAGACTTTCACATTTGGGGAATCACCACGTACCACCTTCGTTCACCTTTCGAGCATTCAATCTTTTCTTTTAACATTGTTATTTAGGTGATGTTCAGCAAGGTCGCCTTTCTCATTCGGCCCATCGCATTCTCAGATGGAGTTCTCCGACCTTATTCGATTGACACAAGTACTATGCACTATCAGTTTGGGTGAGGCTGTGTTCACTTGCGATCCACCCTTCTTTTTAGGCGATAAACAATGAATAGTTTGCACTTCTATTTGCATTTTGTCCATTCTTTCAAACATCAATCATTATCGTGTCCATTTGCCTTCGTAGTTGCAAATAATCAACACTTATTAAGATAAGGACAAAATTAGGCATTGAGGACACTAGTTATTGATCTAAATAGACCTTAAATGAGTGCAAATTCTACGATTCATCAAAACCCCCAACTTAATCTTTCATTTTTCCTCAAGCAAAGAAAGAACACAATTCGCTCAATAAGGGTGTTTACAACAGTACTCAATGAGAGCTGACATGCAAGTGCCAAAGCAAGACTATTCTCAATAACATGACACACTCAATCATGATCTAAAAGCTTCAAATGATGTCTACTGATTCTCAACACAACCTTGATCTCACTTTAGCTTCTTGTCTAATGCAAGAACGTGTTTCAATAAATGCATTTAAGTGCCCTCACATAAAGAATGATTTCATTCTCTCACAAAGCATAAAAAAAGATATAAGGAATCAATAGAACTCTCAACTCTCTAAAGAGAAACACATGCAAGATTTATCCCATAGGTTTGCCCATATTTTTGAATCATCATGCAACCTAGTTCACGCAAGATCTCAAGTGTCTTTTAGGCTTGTAATGGGACTGAGGGATAAGGTATGAACAATTTGGCTTGGTGACTTCACCTTTTCAAAAAATTGTTGGAATGATCTTCACCTCTTTTGAAGTTCTTTTCATTTGAGAAATCAAACTACGAATTTTTCCTTAATTTATTGGGAATCCCTTTTATTTCATTCACTTTTTTTAATTTTCATTTTTGAAAAGCATTTTCATCACAATGACTCTTTTCTTTTATAAGGAGGAGTTTCTTTTTTTGTAACAAACTTCAAAGTTGAGTCTCATTTCATCTTTCTATGCTCTTCACTTTGCTTTCATTCCTCATTCCTTTATACACCCCAATAAGGCGTTTGGCCTAAGTTGACTATTCAAAAATATGAGATCTATTCATGATGGGGAGTTCATGCTTTAAAGGTAACATTGATCATATATATTACATTACCATTTCCCTTATACTGAATTAAAATCTAATTAACTATTTCAATAAATTGTAAAAATTAATGAAAGTCCTATTCTATCCGCATAAATGGAGAATTAATCAAAATTCATCTATTGCATTTTAATTCTTAAGTAAAGATATTATTTTTATGAAAGAAAAAAAACTCATTCTCAATAGATTATCTTCCACAATAGTAGAATATTTTCATATTCTTTTTACATTCAATTGAATTCTATATATTATCAAATCACAATATAAGATCAGTATCAGATTTTTGTTTCTTCTATAAAAAATTATTCATTCCTAAAAAATGATTGTTTTTCCACTAGGAGCGGTACTTCATTCTGCATTGTCCCAACCGATTCACCCACCCCCAACCCCCTTAATTATTTCTCTTACAATGTTATATATTGATAAAATAGTGTATCATTGTTTACAAATGACTGGTTCATATATTATTTAGATTCTGAGATATGATTTTTATGAGCTAATATGTATATATTAAAAAAAATTCATAAGTTCAAATATTATTGACTTCAAAGTTTTGAAAGCACTCTACCATTTTTTTGGTCATAATATTCTTTGTGCAGCTTTTATGTAATAGTACTTTCTGTTGGTAACAACTATAATACTTGGTGTACTAAAATGTAGGTTTGCATTCAATAAATACTAGTCCACTATATACATATTTTTTAATAAAATAATAAAAACTAAAAGGTTTAATAGAAACAATAAATTGTGAAATGTATTCATTCAAATGGCAACAAATGTATTCAATATTAATATTGTGTGATATTTTTTTTATACAATATTTATATCAAGTGTCGATGAGATTTTTTGTATTTTATTAAAAAATAATATTATAATTTTATCAACTTAAGGTTCTCCTTTTATTTTTGATAAGTTATTTTAACGAGGATTTGTTTAGTTCTTTTGTCTTCATTGTAGTTTGGCTTTAACTTTTTGTGCCTTCTAAATTTGTTTATGTTTGCATGTTTATCTTCTCCTGATTACATTTGTGAATACATACATTTATTTAGATGCATTATCAATCTACTTATATTTTCTGCTTAAACCTATATAGTAATATCATAAATATAAATGAGAAGCTCTCAATCTAAAGTCGAACTATCAAAATATCCATGATAATTAGTTGATTGACTATTTTACCCTTCAATGTTGAGGAAAACCAAGGGTTCACACGCAACTTCTGTCTATGAATCCTATTCCGCTTGGTTACGAGACTAGAGAGAATTGTCTATTGTCTGACGGTCTAATATACAGGTCAAAGAACGGATTCTCTTGCTGCCGATACAGGAAATTATTTAATATTGTTCCTACAATAATTCAGGTTAAGATGAATGACATTTATTGTGCTTTATTTGTATTTTTTGGAGAAATATATATAGTTCTTCTTCATGTTTTTGTAATTTTTTCAAGGGAAATTCATATATTTATTAACTATTTAAGTGGTAATTCATTGACATATTCATACCATATGAGAATGCATTGACTATCATAATTAGCTTCATATATTTCTTGTTTGGTGTCAAATGCATAGTTCTCCTTCATTGAATTTTGTTTTGTGATTAAAATGTAAACGATAAAATTAACATTGCTAAGTTCACCATTTTCATATTTTATAATCTAATTTTTTAAATATATCAAAAAATTTACAATAATGATAAGTAACAAAAGCAAACTACGTTTTGAGAAACTAATATATCGATATATATAAATTCATGAAACATATACTAATCATGTAAAGATATTTGAATAATCATAAAAAGAGATAAAATATCAAACAGACACTTAACATTAAATATAAAGGGATATACATACATTTAGCCAAAATTTTAGAAGGACTAATTGATAAATTATATAGTTCTTAGAGGTAAATTTAAAAATATTTAAGAAGTGCAAGGTCTTTTTTTCTCTATAAAAGCGTCACTCTTCTTCCTATAGCCCTCAAAACCCTAAATTTCACTTAGCCGTCACACTTTTTTTCTTTGGTAGGTGGATAGCCTTCATGAGTCTGTACTTGTTACTGAAATGATATTCTTGAAGTGATGAATGTTCTTAAGGATGTACCTCAAGATGGCTAACAAGTTGCATCTAGTAAGATCAGACACATTCATAACTTCTAGAATATTCTTTGGGTAACATCTTACATGTTAATTCTATAATAATGCAACTTCACCTTCATCAGGTTTTACATGTTAAACTTCACCAAAAAATGATTGTTAAGTCTTTGTTTAGATTTCAACATAAGTGAATAATTTTACATCTCTTTTATTAATGTATATTTGTGTTTCGAATTTTAATTGTTAGTGTTTCTATAATATAGTAAAGTGATTTCTTTTCTTTTTCCAAGTTAGCTGGAAGAAGCAGATTCATATTGAAAGAGACTTATGATATATTGTTAATTGTAATTTATGTTAATTCATAGATCTGCTTGTTAATTGGTGATTAGTGTTTCCATTATAGATGTATTAAATGCTAAGTTGGTAACCACTGATTTGTTACATTGCGAGTATTGGATATATTGGTTTTCTATTTTTATGTTTAAAGCTATATATATGGTGCACTTTTAGTCAAGAACAAACTAAAGACGGTAAGACCCAAGATTACTAGTGTTTTGCATGATTTGTTCAGTTTTTTGACAAGGCATCGAGGAGATTGATGAATCGTGTGTATATAAATATATATATTTATATATGTCTAGTTTTTACTCACTAATGTGCATCTAGTGTCATGATATCCAAATCCCTCCTACAATGTTTACATTCCTTTTATTTCTGACTCAAGCGGGTGATGCTCAATTGCAAATAGATTAATGTTTCTACATAGGGCGGTATTTTAAGAAACATAACATCTCTTGCACTATTTATTATTGTTCAATTGAAATCTAAGATTTAGTGTGAAACTGTTTTACTTAAGTAGTACAATAATTTCCTTATGATAAATGGAGTCTTAATTAAGTAAACTATATATGTTTGTACAATTTATATTTGTAGTTCTGTTTGTTTAAGGAGTCAATCCTTTGTTTGTATTTTTCGAGAATGTACAATATATCATGAATTGAAAATTTTTCTTTCCTGATTTGTTTTCCTTTAGTTATTTATCGTTCAACCTCAATTATTTATATTTACTTTGAAGGAGGAATATTCTCTTTCTGTAAGATTGTCCCTTTATAAGAATTTTTAGTGTTTGATTTTGAAAAGAATAGGGACACTAATACTACATTCATGTAGGACAACACTATTAAATTCATATTTGGTAGGAAAAACTTTGCTCAACGTGAGACATTGTTGTATGAAACTTGATTAATCTGCCCCAATCATTTTATCAACTCAACATCACATCTATTTAAAGAGGAAATGGTTTCAAAGTTTGAAAATTTTTCCGACACTGCTAGATCCCAAAACTTAAAATATGTTCAATGATAACACTCCAATGTCCTCCTTAAAACTAATTATAGGGACATCAGTCATAGCCAATAGAAAACCCAACGAAGAGTTAGGGTCGAATCCCCCAATGAATCATATATCGTAGAGAATTCCTATCAAGAAATTTTTATTTTAAGATCACTCATTTGTAATATTAACATGTGGGTGGATAATTCCACCAATTCAATAAAAAGCTTTGGTTATCAATTATCACAATTAAACTAAAATTTTGAAGAACTCAAGTAAAGAAGCAATCTAGGCGTGTGGGGATTTAAAATTGATATCACATAGGGGTAATTTTTCTGCTTTATAGTGATGAACATTCATTTATAGGCTAGGTCATCTGTAATACGGTAATTATCTTTCGATCTCAGAGCATCTATGCATAGAATCTCTCTTTGGCCTCATCCAAACGCCAAATTAAACATCCATATACCTTACTCTATTCATTCTTTAGAAATAGAGAAAATAGATCAGACCCATAACCTTTATTTTCAAGTAAAATACAGACACTTGATATTACCGGACTGAATACCCACTTCAATAAATCTCTTTCGAGCATCGAACGGAGATCAGAAGTAGGAATTTACTTTGCAACCTTAACTCATAAATTAATCTCATGCTAATTATCCCAAATTCATGTATGAACAACAACAAAACAAAGCATAACACAATACCTACTATATCAAATAGACACTCAATCCCATAATTACACCCCCAGATCTTGGGGTTTTAGACACCCGATACATAAAAAACAAAGAAAGTATAACTTCCATGAAGGGAGCCATGTGTAACATGAAATTAAGCAATTACAAGTAAACCTACTTTGGAATCAAATTTACTTTATAAAATTCAAGAGCAAAGTTGGAATACCCCGAAAGCTAGAAAGTGTTCTTCACAAGGGCCAAGTGTTTTCTCTCTAAACTCAATTTTGAACTAATATTTTAGGACCTGGGAATGGGAATAGACTTTCCTTATCTAGATGACCCGACTTCAAATGGGAATATCTCTTTCATGCGAACTCGAAATTGAGCAAATTTAGTGGTGTTGGAAATATAATTCAAAGATCTTTCCTACGATATCTTGTAGCACACCTAACTCATCCTGAGCTAGGACTTATGATTGTTTAAAGTTGACCCAAAACTCATACTTAACTTAACTTGTCAAACTTTTCAAATATGATTATTTCCAAAAATGGTTTCTTTAACACTCTAGTTCTTTCTAGGTTTTTTTAATAGTGAGGTGTTACATAAAAACCGAATGTGCATTACATTTGGCGACATTAGCTGGGTTTGTTTGACGAATCGCCTCTTGCTCTTTTCTTGCCTTTTCATGATCTAGGCTTGAGATGTTTGAACCTTAGTTGACAAACTTGTTTGAGTCAGACTATCACATTTGACGAATCACCACGTACCACCATGGTTCACCTTTCAAGCATTCAATCTTTTCTTTTAACACTGTCAATTTAGGGGATGTTCAACAAGGTCGCCTTTCTCATTCGGCACATCGCATTCTCAGATGGAGTTCTCTGACCTTATTCGATTGACACAAGTGATATGCACTGTCAGTTTGGGTGAGGCTGAGTTCACTTGGCGATCCACCCTTCTTTTTAGGCGATTAACAATGAATAGTTTGCATTTTTTTTTATATTTTGGTCATTCTTTCAAATATCAATCATTGCCGTGTCCATTTGACTTCGTAGTTGCAAATAATCAACACTTATTAAGATAAGGACAAAATTAGGCATTGAGGACACTAATTATTGATCTAAATAGACCTGAAATGAGTGCAAATTCTACGACTCATCAACACCCCCACCTTTATCTTTCGTTTGTCCTCAAGAAAATAAAGAACACAATTCCCTCAATAAGGGTGTTTACAACACTATTCAATGAGAGTTGACATGCAAGTTCCAAAGCGAGACTACTCTCAACAACATGACACACTCAAGCATGATAAAAAAGCTTCAAATGATGTCTAGCGATTCTCAACACAACCTCGAGCTCACTTTAGCTTCTTGTCTAATGCAAGAACACGTTTCAATAAATGCATTAAAGTGCCCTCACATAAAGAATGATTTCATGCTCTCACAAAGCAAATAAAAAAGATATAAGGAATCAATAGAACTCTCAACTCTCAAACGAGAAACACATGCAAGATTTATCCCATAGGTTTGCCCATATTTTTGAATCATCACGTAACCTAGTTCAAGCAAGATCTCAAGGGGGAGGTCTTTTAGGCTTGTAATGGGACTGAGGGATATGGTATGATCAATTTGGCTTGGTGACTTAACCTTTTCAAAAAATTGTTGGAATCATCTTCACCTCTTTTGAAGTTCTTTTCAATTGAGAAATCAAACTATGAAGTTTTCATTAATTTATTGGGAATCTCTTTTATTTCATTCAATTTTTTTAATTTTCATTTTTCAAAAGCATTTTCATCACAATGACTCTATACTTTTATAAGGAGGGGTTTCTTTTTTTGTAACAAACTTCAAAGTTGAGTCTCATTTCATCTATCTATGCCCTTCACTTTTCTTTCATTCCTCATTCCTTTATACACCCAAATAAGGTGTTTGGCCTAAGTTGACTATTCAATAATATGAGATCTATTCATGATGGGAGTTCATGCTTTTAAGGTAGCATTGATGATATATATTAGATTATCATTTCCCCCTATACTAAATTAAAATCTAATTAACTATTCTAATGAATTGTAAATTTTAATCAAAGTCCTGTTCTATCCGCATAAATGGAGAATTAATCAAAATTCATCTAATGCATTTTAATTCTTAAGTTATGATATTATTTTTATGAAAGAAAAAAACTCATTTTCAACAGATTATCTTCCACAACAGTAGAATATTTTCATATACTTTTGTCACAACCCAGACCGTCGTGATTGGCACCCACACTAACTCTCCGGTGGGAGAACCATTACTACAACCCAGACTGAACAACTTAACCAAAAACTATGCATTTAAAGATATGGAAGCAGGTTTAAATGCTGAAATTATATAGTGTTCCCATAAACACCAAAGGTTTAAATAAACTAACCAAACTAATGCGGAAGAACAACCCCTAGAACCTGAAAGTCAATGTACCAAACCTCTAACAAGATTTATAAGTCTAAACAAGAAAATCATCTAAAGAACTAGTCTAAATCCAAATAAGATGGACTAAACAAAAACAGAACTCAAGGGAGCCTGGAAGAACTGGCTCACCCTTTAATTCGAATCAACGATCACTGATTTTCTAAGCGAGGTCTCTCAATAGCCGCCAGAAGATGACCTGTACTCAACAAAAATAAGAGCAAGTACAGTATCAGTACACAACCATCATATACTAGTAGGATCACGCGGCTATCCCACTAAGTGTAATATACATTAGTCAATACAACAATATAATCACATGCACATATCGAACATATACAATATCATCAACATATACGAACAATGAACAACTTCACGATTTTCACATATCATAGTTATATCAATTTAGAGCAACATACCGTTTTCCAATATCAATAATCATTAGATATGAACGAAATCATCACAAGTAGATACACAACACAATTCAATGGTCCTCTCATGGAACCCACACCCAAACTGTTAGCATACCGGAATATGCTACCCAATCCAATGTTTATGTCAGAACATGGCAACCGATCCTATATTTATGCCAGAACGTGGCAACTGATCCAAGCTAGTTATGCCAGAACGTGGCAACTAATCCATTCAACACACCACAATCCAATCATAAGTATATCATCAAGATTATACATTTAAGTCATGATTTCATGGTAACCATCATTCATCTATCTCAATTACAACAAGTGTGCTCAATAATGCAACATTCATATACAAACATGTATTATAATGAAGAAAGAAAAAACATACATCATACAATCATAGAATTACAACAATCACCTACCTCGAAACAATCTTGAAACCATAAGAAACTTGATCCTTCCATTTCCGGATTCGTTCCACTTGTTCGTGGTCTACAAACAATCATAATAACACGGGAATCAATAAACAATCACTAATTTCCCGAATTACTAACAATTTTATGAACCCTAGATCAAACCCATGATCCCAATTATCCAAATTAGGGTTGTTTCCACCATAGAATCTATAACAAAACTCTCCCTCATCAATATTCACCTATTCTATTACGTTCTACGGATTGAAAATTCGATTCGGGGAGTGAAAATCTTACCTTTAGACTCAAGAATGGTGAAAAATGAGTAGGAATTACCTGGGGTTCGTTCTTTAGCTCTAAAAGTTGAAAATGCATAATAAGGTCATTTAGGGGTTTATTAACGACCTAAAGTCACGTTGAACCCACCACAGCTGCCACCACCCTGCTACAGAACCCCCGTGAAAGCGGCAAAAACCCCTGCCAAGGCGGCTTGCACGAACCAGTGAGCTATTGTAATAATTCCAAGACCCCGCTTTCACAACACACCTCAAACCAACGACACTGAGAAAATCCCCTCCACGCTAAGATCAATTTTAGGAGTTCTACTCGCCTGAATTCAATTCCGTAAAGTCATATGGGTTCCTTAACATCTTAGATATCCACTCATGTAATCAAATTCATTAATAGATCTCTCATTTGTTACCCAATATTCCTAGACTCCACTGACTCCGATTTCGTTCAAATATGAACTAGGCTAGGAAATCTCAAGTTACTATGAAAAAGTTTTTTGGCCCCAATTCTTTCCACATTGGATTTTCCATAACGACGGAAATCAGGTCATTACAATAGATACCAATTTACCCATCACTCGTCCCCGAGTGATCAACTACGAAAGAATGGCTAAAGTAAGGGTAGACTAATATCTGAATCATCGAATTACTGGGGGCACTTCTCTCGCATGCCCTTCTTACCGAATCTTATTACCCCCTAAGGGTTTCACATCTCCAACCTAAAACCAACCAAATGAATACCTACACATCCTCTTATACAATGCCTCAATGAAGTCATCTCAATACTCGAGTGATAAATATTGTTGTATGTAAACTTAACTACAACAAAAGCGATTTCCAACAACCACCAAAGTTGTTCGTACACGCATCTACAACATGTTATCAAGGACATTGACACAGTCATCCGGACGAATCCTTTAGCACTTAAGCATGATAAAATTCCAAGTCAATACTCGCTACAAATAGAAGTGAACCTGAATCAACCAACACACACTCATAATACCCAAACAATCACAGTTCTTGACAATATCTCCATCCCACAACATAAATTCCCATGAGCTTAAGTTATAACAAATTTGATCCTTAGAAATCAGATACTCATGGAGGGATTTGTCCAAGCATACAACCCCTCCAACAACACTATCGAAATGCTAGATTTAGTAATTGTAGATTACCTCTTAAGAACAGTAGAATTGGATTCAATGTTCCCCACATTCAATCACACATAATTGATACATGACCTCGACGACAAGATGAAATATTAAAATTGTCGAACAACCACAATTACGCATGGTAGCTCTTTTATAAATTATCATAAACAAGGTCGTACATGTAGAATCACTAAAATACTTTAATAACTCCAAGACAACACCAATTATGTCATTCGCAATAACCAAATCTTCCCAAATCATCCCACTCGACCAAGAGAACATCGTAGGATTTGGTACCCCTGATCCACCACTAGGGATCTACCCACAAAAGTGAAAACACACTAGAGCATAGCTACTGAATCATACTCACAACACTAACAACCATCATAAATACTCCGACCTTTTACCTTATTATAAACCAACACTTAAAAAATGAAACCTTTCGTAGGTACTTAACAATCAATAGTAGTAAACTTTACAACTCAAACCAGGTGTAAGTCCTTTCACATGCTCAATACCTGATACAGTTGATTATTTCTCACCTTGCCAATTCATACCTTGACAAAATACATCACCACGAATGTAGACTCACAATGAAAAATATGAATAGTAATTTCCACCATATAACACAATCCCTTTCTCTATCAACACTAGCTTGTACCTTTGAAGATTTTTATGAATTCATAGATCTTCGCTTAGCATGGATTGCATCTCCATCGATCTCACAATATCTTTCTCTAACAATTCAATCATACTCATTACTAAACTCAAAACAAAACAAATCACTTATCATCACACTCGAGCTAATATGTGTACCCTCCTTATGCACATCTTTTCCAATTGTTTTCAACCAATCTGATGGACTTGTGACACTATTACCATAGCCACAACAAAACGAATGAAATCACGCGTCTGTGAACCCAATTATCTACTCCTCTTAAGATATCTCTTCAGCCTTTGCAATCAAATAAATCATTCTTGCTCTAGTTTCTCTCTTAAGGTTGTACTACATTCCACTATATTTTCCTTTATTATAGCTCTAGCTCTCTTTAAATTCTATTCGAGTGGTGTCCCGCCATCTCTTAAAATCTTTCATGCAACCACGTTACTCACCAAATATTAGAAAACCACAACCTTGGATACTCACCAGTCATAATTACTACCCAAGTTCACTTAACTGCAATCTTATTATATAGTTGCATCCCGTCACAATCCATCACGAACTCTTATTACCATTACGCTCAGTCAGCCTTGACTATCACTACAAGTCAACCTTTCATCAACACAACACCTCAAACTCAGGTATACTAATCAAATTCAGAGGACTAACCCAATTCATACGCACTTTCTTACTATAATACTTCAATTTCCTTCACCCAAGTATACTCAATGGAACTTTCTTTATCCATAAGCTTGTCATTCTTATATTAATCCACTCCCTTATAGATTAAGATAAAATCATCAATCCTCATACTACCATCCTTCTTCTTAACAAGCAAGACAGGAGCACCCACTTGGAAACACTAAGACGGATGAAATCTTTATCATGAAGCTCTTGGATTTGAGCTTTAAGCTCTCTCAATTTTGACACCACAGGAATAGACTAAATAGAGGGAGACTCAACCGCAACATCCCAAACCTGAGCCAAATAAGCCAAACAACCCTGCCCTACCAGTTTCCTAGCCCGAATGAAGGATATGATCTTAGCTAGCTTAGGCTTGTACACCATTCCCACTCTAATCTTTCCCTACCTGGGATCTCTAGAGTTACCGACTTAGTATTACAATTAAGCCTGATATAATAGAGGGACAACCAAGTCATGCCTAAGATTATAACAAGTCAGTCATATCCAGCCTAACCAAATCAATCCAAATCTGAAAATCCATAACCAGAATAGGACAACACGATACACATTGGTGACTATAACTGACTCTTCAACTAGGGTAAAAACATGGATGGGGCCATCAAATATATCACAAGCCACATCAAATCCCAAGGCAATTAAACTAACACGTACGAATAACTAAAACCCAGATCATACAAAACAATAGCCATTCGGGCGCATACAAGAGTAGCACTAGTGACCACTGCATGACACACCTCAAAATCGATTTTTCCTGAAAAAGCATATAATTAAGCCCTGTTGTCTTGACAGGCAACCTCCTTGCCTGGCTACACTACTTCTCTACCTGCATTACCATTTCCCCTGCCTCCACAGCCTCACTGATTTCCTCCTCATATGCCCAGGTTCTCCATAATTTTAACACACCTTATAACTTATATTCGATTGTTGAACACTAAATTAGATCGCGGGGGTTAGTTCGGGTACAATTTGAGTTCTAAAATTGTGACTAGGGGAAAACATGGGAGACTGGGATGAGATTTTGTCTCGCCCTGTCCCACTCTGGCGGGAAAAATCCCGCACTGGCGGTCTCTCCTTGGCAGGAAAATCCCGCCCCAGCGGCCATAACGGAAACAAAATCCCTGCCAATAATTTTTTGTGAGTTTCTTTTCTTTCTCAATTTACCCCATAGTTTCCCACCTATAACACATGTATTTTTACATAAAATGCCTGTAGCTAGGACAAACATTGTCTATGCCCCAGTCAGCCCAACGAAGTATGCACTTTAGAATCCTTTTATATCGTTTCAACACTACCACACATATATCCCCAGGATACACCCAGACTCTCACACGGTTATCAGTTGGTCGCAATGCACGTCCAGATTTCTCGCTTACGAACCACTTCATAATTTATCTAGACCCTTGCACCTAATCTCGTGATGACTTTCTTTTCACAACAAGTTCCACGACGCTCAAAGGGTTACAACTAGCACATTTTCAATAATTAGGCCAGCATATTGCACATATCAACATTCAGACAAGCAATATTGGGAACATAATCATATCAAAGCATTCAAGTAATATACACATTCATAGTTAATTTCATACACCTAGAAGCACACATTCACCGTTCCAAGTTACAACTCACAGACAAGTTCAATTTCTTTAATTAGTTCTTTTCATAAATGACCATCAACCATGCCTTATACGGTCCCTAAGGCCATATACCAATTGGAACTTTCTCAGTTTTAATCAACTTGCTTGTGTCCCTTCAGCCGGGACTACGACATCTAGTTCACTCCATTGAGATTCCAATTGGAATCGCGAGATACCAATTGGACTCAACTCATACCACAAGACAATAGTAGATAGCAAGCCCCACAAGACTGTTAATTTCAATCATAGAACTTGGTCAAACCTAATTTTTAACTGCCTCAATCTTTAACTGATGGTAACCAAACCTTAAATCAATCTTAGAGAAAACTGATGCACCTTGCAATTGGTCAAAAGGTCATCTATCCGAGGAAATGGATACTTGTTCCGAATATGATGGACTAAAAAAAAAAGAACTCAAGGCAGCCCGAAAGAACTGGCTCACCCTTGAATTCGAATCGGCAATCACTGATCTTGTAAGCGAGGTCTGTCAATAGTCGCTGGAAGATGCCCTGTACTCAACAAAAATAAGAGCAAGGGCAGTATCAGTACATAACCACCGTGTACTGGTAGGATCACGTGACTCTCCCACTAAGTGTAACATACATTAGTCAATACAACAATATAATCACATGCACATATCAAACATATACAATATCATCAACATATACGAACAATGAACAACTTCACGATTCTCACATATCACAGTTATATCAATTTAGAGCAACATACCATTTTACGATATCAATCATCATTAGATATGAACAAACTCATCACAAGTATATACACAACACAATTCAATGGTCCTCTCACGGAACTCAATTCAATGGTCCTCTCATGGAACCCAATTCAATGGTCCTCTCATGGAACCCACACTCAAACTGTTAGCATACCGGAACGTGGTACCCGATCTAATGTTTATGCCAGAATGTGGCAACCGATCTCATATTTATGTCGGAACGTGGCAACCGATCCAAGTTAGTTATGCCGAAACGTGGCAATCGATCCATTCAACACACCACAATCACATACACAAGTATATCATCAAGATCGTAGATTTAAGTCATGATTTCATTGTAACCATCATTCAACTATCTCAACTACAACAACTGTGATCAATAATGCAACATTCATATACATACATGTATCATAATGAAGCAAGAACAAACATACATCACACAATCATAGAATCACAACCATCACCTACCTCAAAACAAACTTAAAACCCTAAGAAACTTGATCC
The DNA here is from genome assembly GCA_029582725.1 of Solanum chiquidenum. Classification (NCBI taxonomy): domain Eukaryota; kingdom Viridiplantae; phylum Streptophyta; class Magnoliopsida; order Solanales; family Solanaceae; genus Solanum; species Solanum chiquidenum. Next base: position 102,528 of record JAJOOS010002010.1, read on the forward strand.
TTCCATTTCCATATTCGTTCCGCTTGTTCTTGGTCTACAAACAATCATAATAACACGGGACTCAACAAACAATTACTAATTACCCGAATTACTAACATTTTTATGAACCCTAGATCAAACCCATGATCCCAATTATCCAAATTAGGGTTGTTTCCACCATATAATCTTTAACAAAATCATCCTCCATCAATATTCACCCATTATATTATGTTCTACGGATCGAAAAATGGATTCAGGGATTGAAAAACTTACCTTTAGCCTCAAGAATGGTGAAAATGAGTAGGAGCCGCTTGGGGTTCGTTCTTTAGCTCTAAAAGTTGAAAAGTGCACAATAGGGTCATTTAGGGGTTTTTTAACGACCTTAAGTCCCGTTGAGCCCGCCACAGCGGCCTCGCCAAAGCGACAAAAACCCCCGCCAAGGTGGCTTGCACGAACCAGTGAGCTATTTTAATAATTCCAAGGCCCCCTTTCACAACACACCTCAAACCAACTACACTCAGAAAATTTTCTCCACGCTAAGATCGATTTCGGGAGTTCTACTCGCCCGAATTAAATTTTGTAATGTCGTACGGGTTCCTTAACGTCTTAGTTATCCACTCATGTAATCAAATTTATTAATAGATCTCTCATTTGTTACCAGGTTTCCCTAGACCCCACTGACTCCAATTTCATCCAAATCTGGACTAGGCTAGGAAATCTCAAGTTACTACAAAAAAAATTCTGGCCCCAATTCTTTCCCCATTGGCTTTTCCATAACGACGGAAATCAGGTCGTTACATCTTTTCACATTCTCAATTGAATTCTATGTAATTATCAAATCACCATATATGATCAATATCAGATTTTTGTTTCTTCTGTAAACAATTATTAATTCCTAAAAAATTGATTGTTTTTCCACTTGCAGTGGTACTTCATTATGCATTTTCCCAGCGAATTCCCCCATCCCCACCCCCCTTAATTTTTTCTCTTACAATATTATGTATTGATAAAATAGTGTATCATTGTTTACTAATGACTGGTTCATATATTATTTAGATTCTGAGATGATTTTTATGAGCTAATATGTATATATTAAAAAAAATCATCAGTTCAAATATTATTGACTTCAAAGTTTTGAAAGCCCTATACCATTTGTTTGGTCATAGTATTCTTTGTGCAACTTTTATGTAATAGTACTTTCAGTTGGTAACAACTATAATACTTGGTGTACTAAAATATAGGTTTGTATTCGATAAATATTAATCCACTATATACATATTTTTTAATCAAATAATCAAAAATAAAAGGTTTAATAGAAACAATAAATTGTGAAATGCAGTCATTCAAATGGAAACAAAAGTATTTCAAGATTAATATTGTGTGATATTTTTATGATACAACATTTATATCAAGTGTTGATGAGATTTTTTGTATTTTATTAAAAAATAATATTATAATTTTATCAACTAAAAGTTCTCCTTTTATTTTTGATAAGTTATTTTTGCGACGATTTGTTTAGTTCTTTTGTCTTCATTGTAGTTTGGCTTTAACTTTTTGTGCCTTCTAAATTTGTTTATGTTTGCATGTTTATCTTCTCCTGATTCCATTCGTGTATACATACATTTATTTAGATGCATTATCAATCAATTCATATTTTTCTGTTATGCTTAAACCTATATAGTAATTAAGGAGACCAATGTTTCATGGTTTCTTATGATCCACTATACTTGAATATATATATACTAGTTTTCTGACACGTGCGTTGCACGTGATTACCAGTTTCAAAAATATATGTTATAGTAAATATTATTGCTTATTTAAGCAAAGATTTGAATAATAAGCTTACCAGATTCTTTTGTGAATGTTTAATGTGGATCGTCATGTATATATATATATATATATATATATATATATATCTTATTCATGCAAGCCTATGAAGATGGTCAATAAAAAATGCAATTATGTATATATTTATTTCAATTTGATGATGTATGAGTTAAATCTAAAGTACATCCTTATGTTATATAAGTGATCAAATAACATCCTTGCATTATCCAAAAAGTTGCAAGATTCATCATTATGTCTATTTTTTTAAGAAACTTACGCCAGCAACAAAAAATTGTGTCAAGTGGAATGAATATATGTACACATGGTTAAGCTAGTCAAGTCGGGTGATTTTTCTATTTTTTACAAATTGAGGATTTAAATCATATTCATACAAAATATATTCTAATTATTCTCTGTAAAAAGTATGGCCAAATACAACTCCAGCTTCAAAAATGTCAAATAAAGTAAAAAAACAATTCATAACTAAATGCCTACGTAATTTCACTAAATTTCCAGCATTTACGTACATTGTATAAAATGTCGATTGCATTGTATATAACATACATACGTACTAAATATTTTATTAAAGAAAATATTTAAATAGTTGGACGTAATATTTTAAAAATAATTTTTTTTACATAATCTTTCAAATCATCAGAACCTACTGTATCAATACTTCAAAACTTAAGTATTGTTGCAAGTCAATTTACTGGATGATGCAAAAAATATATTAACTAACAACACACAAAATTTAAATTCTGAGAATGAAAGATTCCTTTCCTATCCATATCCTTATTCTTTTTAGGTAATTTTGATCATCTCATCGTGGCTAAGACATGAACAAATTAAAAAAAAATTATTATTGGTTCAATCAGTTTCTTAACAAAAAATATATTGAAGGATGATTCTTGTTATTTTTTTTAGATAGTATATGGATATTTTTTGCTCACTTAGATAATATAAGGATGTACATTAAATTTGAGTCATATATAACTAGATAATATATTTGTGACATATATAATAGTTTAATTTAAATACAAATACCTACCCAAATATAAATATATATTTGCATTAATCAAAATATTTATCTCATAAAATTAGTTATTAAATAAATATAAAAATTAAACTAATACAAGCTTAAGCTTGAATTCTTACAAGTCATATGAAATTTTCTTTGTCTAAAATACGGAAATATTAAGAAATAGTATATAAGTAAAACAAAAGGGCAATGTTTTTATAGTAATAACTATTTTGAAGCAAACTTCCTCAGAGATTGAATCACATAAGTAGCATTGATAAATAAAGTCATTCTATTCTCTTGAGCATCAAAAACAAATCGTGACAATTCTCTAAATTTTGAAAAAAGATATTCTGAAGCATATATCTATATCACAAGAGAAATTGTTAACAAAAACAAATGATTTTAGACTACATCATTCTAACTTCATATATTGGTACATTACATACTAATGCATATATTAAGAAAAAAAATTATTATATTATCAAAATTATATTATTTTTCTCAAGTACTCGAGGTTATGGAATATACCCTCTTAGGATAGAACGGCTTACTTCTTAGAATAGTGGTACACTACAAGAAAAGTGTGAATTAAAAGGGGATTTTCTTGTGAATTAGTATGAAAATTTGCAGGAAAATAAGTTTCCTACAAATTTTCATACAAATCCCCATGTAATTCACACTTTTCTTGTAGTGGTACCTCATATTCCGCTAAACTGCGGACTCACTCAACGACAATAAATGACAAAAATATATTAACTATTAAATGCAAGAAGAAGAAGAGTAGAACATAAGAAAAAATTGTGGTTGAAAAATGAGAGGAAGTCCCTCTATTTATAGTCAACAAAGGGTAGTATGAACAAATGTTTTTGTGTCTTATATGAAAAATCATGACCTTTCCGAGAAGTCACTACAATTTGAAAAAGTCACAACTCTTTGAAAAATTCACAACTCTTTGAAAAAGTCACAACTTATTGAAAAAGTCACAACTCTTTGGAAAAGTCACAACTCATCGAAAAAACCACAACCCTTTGAAAAAAGTCACAACTCATCGAAACAGTCACAACCTTAGCTAGGGATATTTTTGTAATTTAACATTCAACTTAGGAGTTCATATTTTTAAGGTAAATATATATATATATATATATATATATAACTTATGCAAATTAAGATGGGATATATGTTCAATATACAAATCAAAATATAATTATATCATAAATATAAATGAAAAGCTCTCAATCTAAAGTCGAACTATCAAAATGTCCATGATAATTAGTTGATTGACTACTTTACCCTCCAATGTTGAGGACAAACCAAAGGTTCACCTGCAACTTCTGTCTATGAAACCTCTTTCGCTTGGTTACGAGACTAGAGAGAATTGTCTATTGTCTAACGGTCTAATATATGTGTCAAACAATGGATTCTCTTGCTGCCGATATAGGAAATTATTTAATATTGTTCCTACAATAATTAAGGTTAGGATGAATGACATTTATAGGGCTTTATTTGTATGTTTTGGAGAAATATATATAGTTCTTCTTCATGGTTTTGTAATTTTTTCAAGGGAAATTCATATATTTATTAACTATTTAAGTAGTAATTCATTGACATAATCATACCATGAAAGAATGCATTAATTATCTTAATTAGCTTCATATATTTCTTGTTTGGTGTCAAATGCATAGTTCTCCTTTAATGAAATTTATTTTATGATTAAAATGTAAACGATAAAATTAACATTGTTAAATTCACCATTTTCATATTTTATAATCTAAGTTTTAAAAATATCAAAAAATTTACACTAATGATAAGGAACAAAACATGCAAAGTACATTTTGAGAAATTAATATATCTATATATATAAATTCATGAAACATATACTAATCATGTCAAGATATCTGAATAATCATTAAAAGAGATAAAATATCAAACAGACACTTAACGTTAAATTTAAAGGGATATACATACATTTAGTCAAGAGTTTAGAAGGACTAATTGATAAATTATATAGTTCTTAGAGGTAAATTTAAAAACATTTAAGAAGTGCAAGGTCTTTTTTTCTCTATAAAAGCTTCACTCTTCTTCCTATAGCCCTCAAAACCCTAAATTTCACTTAGCCGTCACACTTTTTCTCTTTGGTAGGTGAATAGCCTTCATGAGTCTGTAGTTATTACTCATATGATATTCTTGAAGAGATGAATGTTCTTAAGGATGTACCTCAAGATGGCTCACAAGTTGCATCTAGTAAGATCAGACATATTCATAACTTCTAGAATATTCTTTAGGTAATATCCTACATGTTAATTCTATCAGAATGCAACTTCACCTTCATCAGGTTTTACATGTTAAAACTTCAACAAAAAATGATTGTTAAGTCTTTGTTTAGTTTTCAACATAATTCAATAATTTTACATTTGTGTTATTAATATATATTTGTGTTTAGAATTTTAATTGTTAATTTTTCTATAATATAGCAGACTGATTTCTTTTCTATTCCCAAGTTAACTGGAAGAGGCAGATTCATATTGAAAGTGACTTATGATATATTGTGTTTTGTAATTTAAGTTAATTCATAGATCTGCTTGTTAAGTGGTGATTACTTTTTCCATTAGAGATGTATTAAATGCAAAGTTTGTAACCATTGATTTGTTACATTGCGAGTATTTGATAAATTGGTTTTCTAGGTTTATGTTTAAAGCTATATATTTGGTGCACTTTTAGGCAATAAAAAACTGAAGACGGTAAAACCCAAGATTACTAGTGTTTTCAATGATTTGTTCAATTTTTTGACAAGGCATCGAGGAGATTGATGAATCGTGTGTGTGTATATATATATATATATGCTAGTTTTTACTCACTAATGTGCATCTAGTGTCGTGATATCCAAATAACTCCTACACTGTTTACATACCATTTATTTCTGACTCAAGCGGGTGATGCTCAATTGCAAAAAGATTAATGTTTCTACAGAGGGAGGTATTTTAAGAAACGTAACATCTCTTGCCCTATTTATTATTCTTCAATTTTTAATCTAAGATTTAGTGTGAAACTGTTAGACTTAAGTAGTACAATTATTTCCTTATTATAAATGGAGTCTTACTTAAGTAAATTATATATGTCTGTACAATTTATATTTGTAGTTCTGTTTGTTCAAGGAGGCAATCCTTAGTTTGTATTTTTCGAGAATGTACAATATATCATGAAATGAAAATTTTCCTTTCCTGATTTGTTTTACTTTAGTTAATTATCTTTCAACTTCAATTATTTATATTTACTATGAAAGGGGAATATTCTATTTATGTAAGATTGTCCCTTTATGAGAAATTTTAGTGTTTGATTTTGAAAATAATAGGGACACTACTACTACATTCATGTAGGACTACACTGTTAAATTCACATTTGGTAGGAAAAACTTCGCTCAAAGTGAGATATTATTGTACGAACCTTGATTAATCAGCCCCAATCATTTTATCAATTCAAAATCAAATCTATTTAAAGAGGAAATGGTTTCAAAGTTTGAAAATTTTCTTTACACTACTAGATCCCAAAACTTAAAATATGTTCAATGATAACGCTCAAATGACCTCCTTAAAACTAATTATAGGGACATCATCTGTAGTCAATAGAAAATCCAACGAAAAGTCCGGGTCAAACCCCACAAAGAATGATATATCGTAGAGAATTCCTATCAAGAATTTTTTTTTCTTTAAGATCACTCATTTGTAATATTAACATGTGAGTGGATAATTCCACCAATTCAGTAAAAAGCTTTGGTTATCAATTATCATAATTAAACTAGAATTTTGAAGAACTCAAGAGTAAAGAAGCAATCTGAGCGCATGGGGATTTAAAATTGATATCACATAGGGGTAATTGTTTTGTTTTATAGTGATGAACATTCATGTATTGGCTAGGTCATCTTTAATAATGCTAATTATCTTTCGATCTCAGAGCATCTATGCATAGAATCTCTTTTTGGTCTCATCCAAATGCCAAATTAAACATCCAAATACCTTACTCTATTCTTTCTTTAGAAATAGAGCAAATAGATAAGACCCATAACCTTTATTTTCAAGCAAAATACAGACACTTGCTATTGTTGGACTAATTACTCACTTCAATAAATCTCTTTCAAGCGTCGAACAGAGATCAGAAGTAGAACTCATAAACTAATCTCATGCTAATTAGCCCAAATTCATGTATGAACAATAACAAAACAAAACATAACACAATACCTACTATATCAAAGAGACACTCAACCCAATAATTACATCCCTAGATCTTGGGGTTTTAGACACCCGATACAAAAAACAAAGGAAGTATACCTTCCATTGAAAGGAGCCATGTCTAACATGAAATTATGCAATTACAAGTAAGCCTACTTTGGAATCAACTTTACTTTATGAAATTCAAGAGCAAAGTTGTAATACCCCAAAAACTAGAAAGTGTTCTTCACAAGGGCCAAGTGTTTTCTCTCTAAACTTAATTTTGAACTAATCTTTTAGGACCTGGGAATGGGAATAGACATTCCTTATCTTAATAGCCCAACTTCAAATGGGAATATATCGTTCATATGAACTCGAAATTGACCAAACTCAATGGCGTGAGAAATATAATTTAAAGATCTTTCGGATATCTTGTAGTGCACCTAACTCATCCTGAGCTAGGAGTTATGATTGTTTAAAGTTGACCCAAAACTCATACGTAACTTAACTTGTCAAACTTTTAAAATTTGATTATTTCCAAAAATGGTTTCTTTCAAACTCTAGTTCTTTCAAATAGTGAGGTGTTACACAAAAACTGAATGTGCATTTCATTTGGAGACATTAGCCAGGCTCGTTTGACGAATCGCCTCTTGCTATTTGCTTGCCTTTTCATGATCTAGGCTTCAGGTGTTTGAACCTCAGTTGACAAACTAGTTTAAGTCAAACTTTCACATTAGGCAAATCACCACGTACCACCTTGGTTCATGTTTTGAGCATTCAATCTTTTCTTTTAACACTAACATTTTAATTGATGTTCAGCAATGTCGATGTAACACACTGTATCTGTAACCAGAACTTAATGCAGATTTCCAAAAGTTGCAGGTGCAACCCATAATTTCCACCCATGGACCGTAGGGTGTCCCATGGCATGTGTCGGTGGTCCGTGGTTCGCATCTGCAACCCTCCCCAAAAATTTAAACAAAAACCATTTTAAGGCATGACCCACAGACTGACTTGACGGATCGTGAATCCATCGGCGGATTGTCGATCAGTCCGTAGGTCGAGGCCCTCAGAACCTGGTCTCTAAAGTCGATCAACGGATTGACTTGATTGATCGTGGATCCATCGACAGATCTTCGATCATTCCGTAGGTCGAGGCCCTCAGAACCTGGTCTCTCAAGTTGATCGACAGATTGACTTGACGGATCGTGGATCCATCGACGAATCATTGATCAGTCCGTAGGTCGAGACCCTCAAATCTCTGAAGTCATCGACGGACTGACAGGACGGATCGTAGATCCATCGACGGATCATCGATCAGTCTGTAGGTCACTTCAGCAGATTTTAAGTCAGGGGTCTTTTAGTCTTTTCCTTATGCATTGGACCCTTAAACTACGTCGTTTAGACCCTAAATTATGAGGTTTTAGTCAGTTTAA